>PVLA01008117.1:0-93677 GCA_004027455.1 Hydrochoerus hydrochaeris
CCTTCTCCTTCTCCTTCTCCTTCTCCTTCTCCTTCTCCTTCTCCTTCTCCTTCTCCTTCTCCTTCTCCTTCTCCTTCTCCTTCTCCTTCTCCTTCTCCGAAGCTGTGTTTTTACAAAGAACCACCAGGGTCTGTTTACACATTTTTCTTGTGGGAAGAGGGCAGAGCCCTCCAGGAATCTGTACTGTACTGTGGGCTCCTTATTGGCTCTTACTTTTACTAGCCCTATCTCTACCCCCTTCAAGAATGAGGTCACCAAGATGAGAGCATCTAAAATAACTATCAGAGTGTTCCAGGCCCTGGGGCCATTCTTAGAAGTCTCTGGTTATTGCCTTACGCCCCAGGCATCTCACCTTGGGGAAAAGTAGAGACTGGATGAGCACACATGGAGACCTCACTGCCAGGGCCTGCGTCATCACCCCTGAGGGGCAGGGCTGGCAGTCCCAAACCAGGAGCAGTCATCCAGCTATGGGAGGCATTCACCCCCTCAGGCTGATGGTTGTCAGGAACCTGCTGGAACCAGTCCTGAGACCAAGCAGACGAGGACCTGACGAGGGCTACCTGTACTACCAGCTGTGTAGACCCCAACTCGGCAAACCCCGAGCCCTTGTCTTCTGTCCTCTTTTCTAAAACCCCGTCCCTCTCCGGGCACCTAGCCACAGCTCTGTGCCTCCCAGCTGGGCCTGAAGCAAAGCTCCTTTCCTGCCCTTCTCAGGGTTCATCTCCGTCTTCTTGTTGTTAGGTGGCCGAGTGAGGTTATGACAGCGCCAGAGCCAGGGATTTTGCCCTAAATCTTTTACTTGGTATTGAATATTTTTGTGTAAATTTTAGTTCTAGTCCTTTTTGCCTATAACACAGCTCCCCTGCCCTTTTTTTTCCCCAAGAGAAAACAGTTAAGGTAAAAATAGTTGTTTAGGGTACTCAGATGCCTGGCAAGCATGAGGTTGTGAGTTCAATCCCCGGTACCAGAAAAACAAAAACAAAAAAAACCAGAGATAGGGTACTCAGATATGGTAGTGGGGAATGTGTTTAAATGTACAAATTATTTTAATATGATCATTGTTTTATGAGTGGGTTCTTTGGTAAATATTTTATTATAACTTTGTATTTTTCTTAAAATCTGCAGTGTGATAACCTGGTACTTTTTCTTCTGTAGTTTCTTCATTTTGCCTTTGTACTTTTTCACTCATTTTAAATGTAATTTATGTAACACAGAAGTGTTTTACACTGCAAGGCAGTGCTCTGTTTTGTCTTGCTTTGGTGGCACTGGGGGTTGAATCCAGAACCTTCACTGAGCTACAGCCCCAGACTTTATTTTTTTCTTTGGAGATGGAGTCTCACTAAGTTTCCCAGGCTTGGCTGGAACTTGTGATCCTCCTGTCTCAGCTTCCTAGAATGCTGGGATTACCATACAGGTGCTTACCATCATGCCTGGCTTGTAATTTCCACTGCCATCTCTGACAACTCTTCTATTCTTATCAAAATTCCTCTCACATAAACAGTGACCTGATCATGATAAAAAAGTTATCTTATTTGATGACTTATTTCACTTATTGTACATCTTTGTACTCTTATCAAAACTGAAATAGGTACAATCCTACTAAGCAAAGTATAGGTTTTACTTGCATCCTTACTTGGGTCCTTAAGTGTATGTTTCTAGAAAATCATACTGAGATTTAAGCCAGACTCAGACCTTCCCAGCTCCATACTTCAGGACTGCTCAGTGATGCTGTGGCTGTGTCCTTCTGAGCTAGCACTGCCCCTTACAAATGCAGGGGTACACTGAGAAAGCCGATGGCCTTACTGTTTAGGATATATCTTATTTAGCCAGGTATAGAGTGCAGCTCTCTTACACTTCTTTTTTGTAATAATCCACCCTCCTCACACAGCAGCCCCTATATTTTATTTTGTTTGAACACGTCCATCAGATTCTGTTGTTGAAACCCTTCCGGCAGCTTCCTGATGCACTGGGTTTTGCTGCTGTCTCACAGGCTCTCCCAGCTCCCTCTGCCTCAGCCCCTTTGCATGCTTGGGCACAGCCCGCGTTCTTTCTGGCCCGGCTCCTTTTGAACCACTGTCCTGCTTCTTAGAACATGGCTTTCAGAAGGTGGTGTGGCTGTGTCTTCCTCATCTTTGTTTCCAGCCTAAATTCTACCTGTGGATTTGACTCACTCTGTTTCAGAAGAAATGATCTGCCTGTCTCTTGTCTGCATTATTCCCAGGATAGTTTATTCCAATCTGAAGTTCTCTTGTTTATAGTGCGCATGCGTGTGCGTTCTGTCTACCCAACCATTATTCAGTAAGTAAACTCCATAACACCTTGTATCTTGAGGCCTGGTCCAATGCTTGATTGGGCTGGTGATAGCCATTTGTAGGCTGGTTGGTGGAGGAAAAATGTCCACTCTATTGTACATTTAACCTGCGATTGTTAGAGTATTCTGGCAATAGAGAAGCAAAAGTACAAAATGAACAGATTTATTGAGTTGAGGACGTGGAAAGGAGCATACAACCCATGGTGGCTGGGCTGTCTCCTTCGACTGGATACAGAGAGACAGAGAGTTATATGACCTCTGATTGAAGCGGCACATGGGGCGGATATTGATGATGTCCGAGGAACCAATTGGAATGCATGCAAACAGGAAGGGGAGTTGCAATTAGGGCAGAAGAAGAAGCAGCAAGTGGTAAGCATTCCCACTTTGGCCTTTTGCTACGTTAGACCACTACCATAACTGTACAGTAATTTATACTAGGGCAAGAACCTTTCAGTGATACAATGCCACAAATGCACAGATTCTTGTTTTTTCTTCAAGAAAGTCGGATGCAGCAGCAAGGCCCAATATCCAGGGGAAATTATTCACGCATTCTGCTTAGCTTGGGTGGTTCATCTTGGAGCCAAGTGCTTGGAGGAGACCTGTGGCCTACTGGATTCTGAGTAACACAGCATAGGATTTTTGGTGCTATCATTTTTTTCTTCTTATGGAAATGTAAATACTTAACTTTCCTCCTGCCTTAACTTAGCTCTGTAAAATTCTAAGTGACCTTCATGGGATAAGGAAGGATAGGCTGACACAGAGCAGGCAAGAGCTCAGTCACCATGAAGTACGGATTTCATGAAGGGACAATGTATGACTTAGATTCTAATCACAGTCCCCCAATAAACATGTATGAGCCCTTGAATTTCCCACTTTGTAGGGGCAAAATATGCTTCTTGGTAGCACTGGTGTGTTTATTAAAACATTATTTCATGATTTTGCTGCCTGCTCATGGTCCAGTATATCTTTAGGCAATTCAGATTGCTTTCTCTCTCTGACCTCATGGGTTATAGAAAAAGATGATTGTAATTAGGTCAAATAAAGTTATAACATGTTAATGTGAATCTATGCTCAAGAATGCACAGATTTGACATTTGTTTATTTTTTTAATAAAATTTCTTTCTTTCTTTCTTTCTTTCTTTCTTTCTTTCTTTCTTTCTTTCTTTCTTTCTTTCTTTCTTCTTGCTTTTGTGGCACTGGGGATTGATTCATGCTAGGCAAATGCTCTATCACTGTTGTTGCATCCCCAGTGCTCTTATTATTTTTCTTATTTTGAAGATAAGCTCTCACTAAATTGCATAGGTTGACTCAAATTTGGGATCCTCTTGCTTCATTTCCCAAGTAACTGGGTTAACAGACCTGTACCACCACCTGGAGTTCATTGCTACATTCTTGTAAAATACTCAAGTGATACATTAATCTTCAATCTCAAAGTCTCTTTTGTTTCAGGTAGGATATTCTGAATAGTTTAATGTGTCTTTTCCCATGACATTTCCATATAGACACACATGTTACATACATATGTTGTGATTTTTATGGCATTTTTACAGCATTTTTCCTGTAAAGTAAGCTGTCATATGAATTGTGTTTCATTTCATATTTTGTTGAACTATTTCCATGTCAGAGTGTCCTAATAGAATGTTCCATTTCTTTACCAACATATATTATTAATAAGCATGAACAACACATAGCATTAATGATATTATATAAAGCCATAATGCCTTCACAGGGGTCTTGACAGAATTCAGCACACATGTTCTACTTAGTGTTCTACTTAGCTTGGGCAGTTCAGCTTGGAGCCAAAGTGTTGTAAGAGGTCTTAGTTTTGGAGTGTTCTGAGTCCTTTAAAAAACTATCCTAACTCTATCTGTTAAAAAAAAAAAGCCTAATGCTTCTTTTGATCCTCCTGCCTCAGCCTTCCTGAATATTGAGATACCAGGTGTGCCACCATATTGATTTTGATGTCTTTAAGAAACCCATCCACATGGTTTTGATTTGGGGGATGAGGAAGCTTCATGGTCTCATTGTTCTTTGGAGACATTCAGCTGTACAGAAGATGGTGCCCTCTAGCTGCCTGTACAGAAACTGACCACACCCAAATTTAACATTCTTAACCTACACTGTAACTTCAATCTAGTAGTCTCAACACACGCATTATTAACATTAGAACAATTTTTATACATTGCACTGGGGCCTGGGGTAGTTTATTTCACTTTTTCACATTGACAGTTTATTTTCCTAAACTTTTGAGTCACAGATAGGTTTATTTATTTTTTTTTCCATTTGCTTGGACTGTTTCATTCCTAGCAGGAGTTGCCCAGTAAGCATTTATTGATATAGTGTGTGTCAAGCCTGGCCAGGTGGCACCCCCCTGAATCCCAGGTACTTGGAAGGCTGAGACAGCAGGATCACAAGTCCAAGGCCAGGCTTGGCAACTTAGTGAGATCCTTTCTCAAAGTATAAGATAAAAAGAAAAGGCTGAATATGGTAGAGCTGCTTACCTAGTATGTGTGAGCCCTGCATTCAGTTCCCGGTAAGCGGAGAAAAGAGTTTGTCAAGTTGCAGAACTGTGCAGGAGAAATAGTTAAGCACAGCTTTCACTTCTGCCTCTGCTCTCAAAGACTTTTCACTCTCTATTCCTCTTTTTTGGAGTTCAGTTACTCATTTGAGAGGTTCACATCATTTCCTACACCAGCCTTTTCAAAGTCAACCTGAGGTTTCAGTCCCGACGTCACATCTCAGATGAAAATTCTTGATGGATCTTTTAAAATAGCCCAGTAGAGAAGAAATCCTCTTCATTCTGACCCCAGTGGGTAAATCTTGCAAGAAGATTAATTGATTATAGATTTGATTTTCAAGCCTCCCTCCTAGTATTCTGGAAAGGTGTGGCAGAGAGATAAGGAATGGAATTCTGGGAGAAGGCGGTCTCTTATCCATAAGCAGCTTTGGAGAAGGAGTCAGCAATAAGCAGGACAGGAGAAGGGAAGCCTGCCAGTGAGAAGCTGAGAATCCATCTCCTAACTGGTAAGTCCAATCCTCTGCAGATTTACGGCAGGGAGGGAACCAGAACATTGCTATCTGCTGCGCTCAGTATCAGTTGGGAGTCAATGAGCACAGTGATGTTTGAAAACTAGAAAGTAGAAGTGCATATAAATGGTTCCCTGGGTCTATTGTGAAGTTGATTCTCATTTAAATGGAATAATAGACTCACATAGCTGAATTATTTAAGCTTTTTGTTAAGCAAGTGTAACATGACAAATAGGAAGATTAAAAAAAACCATGGAATACAGAGTGGTGCCTTTGGATTAGCCATATTTCTTTAGGCCAGTATCTGTAATATGGGAGCATGTATGTCAGTGACATAGCTATCTTCATTGACTTTCGTGACTTGTAAACATGTTTTTGAAAACAACCCATTGTACTGAATGTAATGTTCTCTGAAAGGGGAGCCTCATGTTGGTGCTGACTTTTGAAGGTCTGCGTTAGCCTCTACGGAGCCTGGGAAGGTCTGTGAGTGCCTGAGCTGTGGTCTGGGTGGGGAGTGGAAGGCTGTGTCCAGCCTGGGAAGGGGCCAGAGGGGCCTTTGGAGTTTGGAGGGACTGGGATGCCACTGAATACCTTTAGGGAGTGGGAGAGATTTGGAGACACCTCTGAGTTTGAAACATCCTTATCTCCCTGGAAGATTCTCCTGCTCCTCCATGGTCACCCATAGTACCTGGTGCCTGGGGACATTGTCCTCTTGCACTCCTGTCCCTCAGATGATCTCCTACCTCACTGTGAACGTTTGGTAAATTCCTCTTTTCTTCTTTCTTTTTTTCTACTGGGGAATTGAACCCAGAGTCTTTGAACTGAGCTACATTCCCAGCCATTTTTTATTTTGAGATAGAGTTTCTCTGAGTCTCTAAATTTGCCAGGCTGGGGTTGAACTCATGATTCTCCTGCCTCCCCTCCTTCTCTGAGGAAGAGATTTGCCAGAGCTCCTACAGACTCACCCACTTAGGAGTACAACGATCTGACACCTGTAGTTTGGGCCAAACCCAACCTTCCAACTGGGCACTGATTTTATTGCTCTCTTGCTGAGTGAAATTTCCCCTTCTTCACTTTTTCTTCCTCTTCTTGACCATTGTCAGATCATACAAACCTACATTATTTTTGTCATTAAAAAATAAAATGACCCTACTCCCCAACATTCCACTCCATTTTTTTCTGCCAATAATAATAATAATTAAAAAATATTCTCTGTTCTCAATCACTGTCTGATTTTCTCTTTCCTTGTAAGCTCAGCGAGGCTGGTGACAATCTCCAGGTCACTCAACTCTGTGGCCCGTGCCTGCTTTGCTTTGTGCTCCCGACCCAGCTCCATCCCAGTTCCTTGCTGTCCTGGATTCATGTGGCTTCTGAGACCCCCACTTTCTGCCCTCCTCTGACTTCTTTGGTCTTCAGCTAAATTTGTGTTGGTGCTTCTTCTGCCTCACCTATCTATGAGGAAAGGCTGGGGACCTTGTCCTTAACTCCAGAAATTCCTTCAAGTATCTATTTCAGGCTGAGGGCTTGAAACTACCATTGCTGAGCCCGTGACTCATAGATGGGTACCGTTGGCCCAGACCTATGCCCAGTGCCAGCAGTCTCTGCTTGATAGCTCACCTCAGCAAGTCGGAGACCCGGACTACCCCCTGCAAAGCTCATAGTCCTCACAGCATTCCCAGTTGCTGGCACCCTGTCCCTAGGCAGCAGAATGCTGGAGGATCCCCTGCTGGCCCCACTTCTCTCTTCCCCCGGGGTGATCAGCCCCGTTCTCAACCCCTTCTGAACTGTGCATTCTCTGGCTACCTCCTTTCTCCATCCTGAATTCCTGCAGTGAGTCCCAGGGGCCAGGCTTTTCAACCCAGCCACCGCAGGGCGCCTTCTGATCCAGATTCCCTGTTCACCCACACTGGCACTCCTTGCTTTGTTGGAGCTCAGAGTGGCCCTTGAGGCCCAGATGTCTCGGTCTCCCCCCTCATCTTCCCTGACTGTCCTTTGCTTGGCTCCTCTTCACCTCGGGCAAAGCCTCAGGAGCTCTGCAAACTTCAACCCCTTCCTTCCAGCCAGGCCCTCCAGCTTGCTTGTCTTCTCTGTGTTTTCTTTTCCCTTTTCCCCTCAGCTCATGTGTTCATTTGTGCCTAGAGGAGCACAGTCTGACTGGAGTCATGCAACCTGAGTGACAGCCGTTGAACCTCTCAGCCTTTCTTTTTTTTCTCTTACTTTTCTTATGTTAGCACTTATCACCCTGCAATATACCAATCAATTTTATTTATGATTTTTTCTAAATTCCTATATTTATCTTCTTATTACATATAAGCTACCTGAGACCAGTTTTTGTTTGCTTCATTGATGTATGAGAAATGAATGCAATCATGTGTAATATATTTTAGTCAATGAATATTTGTGAGATGAGCACATTTTTACTGTTATATTTTAGTTATTGTTTAAAATTATTATTTATTTTTAATTGTGATAAATTTTTAATAATTACCTGCTGTAATCAACTTTCACACATGCAAGGCCTCATGCATAATAGGAAGAATACTACCACTGAGCCACATATCCTCTTGTTTTTTTTTGGTACTGGGGATTGAACTCACGACCTTGTGCTTGCCAGGCAGGCACTTATGTCTACTAAGCTAAATCCCCAGCTCTATTTCTAAATTTTGAGACAGGTTTTTTTTTTGAGGGGGTACCAGGGATCCAACTCATGACTTCGCACTTGCCAGGCATAGACCTGGGTTTTTATTTACCTAGCTGAACCTGAATTTGCAAATGGGGCTCTTGCCTCAGCCTCTGGAGTAACTGGGATTCTGGCTTATTTTGGATAACCATGGATGCCTTGTAAATTTTATATTGATATGTATGATTTAAAAAAATTTTGAGCATCACATAACCTTTTATTAAGTCAGAGTAGTGTGTGAGGGAAAAGGACCAGGTCAGAGGGCTGGTGGGGAGAGTGGCATGGGAGGCGGAGAGCTGGTGTGCAGGACAGGCGCGTAGGGTGGACGTGTGAGCCCTTAGCTTGGTGGAAAATACGGTGAATCCAAGCAGTTGGACTCTTTTGCAGGGAGTGGTGGCTACAGGAAAGAACACTGAATGAACTCATCTTCATGTCTCTCCACTCATCTCTGCTTTACAGAGCTAAAGCTGTGCAGTCAGCACTGGAAATGCAGGGCTGGGAGCCGAGCACTGTCTGTCACCTTGTTGAGCTGGACTCCTCTCGGTGGTGTCCCCTCAGAGGATACCGGAGTTGTTCCTAGAGAGTGGGAATTTGTGGTGCTTGCACAGCTCATATGAACATGCAAAGGAGTCTGCAGTGCCATCTTTGTATGAGCCACAGTGGAGGCTGAGGGAGAGGGACTGGGTCAGGAAACGCAATTCTGTGGGGCTGTGCAGTCATTATCATCACAGGGCTTCGGTTCCATACCCTTGCCTTGACTCTCGGTCACCATTTCCTCTTCTTCAGATGCCTTTCACCCCTCTACATGCATTTCTTAATTATTAACTTCATGTGTCACTTCTTAAGGGAATTCCTTCCCCCTACCCTCTGTTTTTTTCCACCTCAGTAAAAATGAATCAACTCTCTGTAGGGTTTGGTGACTCCACAGGTTTATCTGTAAATTTAGTACTTTGCTTAAAAGAGCTTATGATGTAAACTTTTCTTTCTTTTTATTTATTTATTTGAAACAGGGTCTTCCTATGTAGTTCAGGATGGTCTTGAACTCCTGATGGTCCTCCTGACTGCCTCCTGAGTGTGGGATTACAGGCATGTGCCATCACTCTGGGCAAGTTCATGGTCTAAAGTTGGATGCTGTCTAACATAGTACTAATTTGTGGCAATTTTGCTTTTAACTAGAATCCAATTAAATGCAAAGCATTTAAAATCTCCTCAGCTGTGCTCACCACACTTAAAATGTTCCATAGTCCCAGTGGCTCGTGGCTGCTGTGCTGCACAACACTCACGTAGAATGACTCTGAATTCCATTGGATAGTGCTGAACAGGAGGGAGGAGAGAGGGAAGAAACTATACTGTCACACACACACACACACACACACACACACACACACACACACAGATGGATGTAGCAAGGGAAGGAAGGGAAGGAGTGCTATTAGAGAACTGAGGCAGGGTGATTATAGAAATCCCTTTCCTGCCCTTGTCTCAGTTCAGGAACGTTTATATTTGTAATCTCAAGGAGAAAATGTTGGAATTCAAGTGAGTTAATTCCAATCTAGCACTTCCAGTGCAACCTAAAACACATTCAGTTATGGGGAGCCAAGGGGTCCTAAGTCTAGCCAAGATGGCGGTTTAGCAGAACGAAGGCCGCACCCAGAGCCCAACCCTAGTTTAATTAATTCTCCTTAAGAGGAATGGCTCAGGGATAAGTGCCAGTGAGAGTGGTGGGAAATATGTGACTCCTGTGACTGGGCAGAAATGCAGAGAAAATAATCTGTGTAACACAATTTAGGTAATAATTTGAGGTCAGTGCTTCAGTTCTGATGTGCAATCCTTTTTGCCTTGGGAAGTCTTAGGCTCTTTCTCAAGGCTTGGTCCCAGCTGACAGAGTGGAGCACGGCTCTCCATCCACCCAGCTCAAACACATACTTGGGGGAGGCTCTGGTAGGGGGCTACCTACTGTCTACTGAGGCCTTGCTTCAGAGATTACACATTAACGCCTCAGCCAGCCCAATTTACATTGCTTAAAACCAGTGAAAGGGACAGCTATGTACATATCAATACATGGAGATAAGGTCAAGTTTATCCAAAATGGAAATAATTCTTTTCAAGGAGAGTCAAGGAGAGTTGTCTGGGTGGTTCCCACAGTGGTGATACAGAAGGGCTGCCTGAGTACTTTAAACTGAGGCTGACCAAGGGCTCCCTCCGAGGAGGCCAGCTGTAAGCAGGGACTGGAAGGAAGAGGGAAGGAGTGAGCACGGGGAGAGGATGGGAGTGAGGAGGGAGACAGAACCCAGCTAGAGCAGAGGCTCAAGGCCCAGGTAGACGGGAAAGAAGCCGGAGCGGCTGTGGCTGGAAGGGCAGGAGAGAGAGTAGCGGAGGAAACCTGCGAGGCAAATCCACAGAGGCTCTGGGAGGCTAAGGAGTGAGTTGTCAGGTGTAAGAAGCTGAGTGTCTTCTTGCCCTAAGAGAGCTGTGGGAGCACAGGAAGTGGGGAAGCATTGGGGTCAGATTGCATATTTCTCTTTTCTCTTACTCAGCCTGACTTTATTAGTCACTTGCTTACTGACTCCTATCTCCCCTGATCACAGTATCCTGGATTCTTTATACCCTCCATGTACTGAATCATGTTTTGATAGGCTAAATATATTAGTAATAACTCTTACCATTGAATTAAATGTTTCATAAAGTCATTTTCATTAACATGGTGGGTTTTGGCCTAATCTTAGACTATGATAAAACTTATTACAAAATATTTTGCTTCCCAATTAGAAAGGATGTGATTTAATTGTGTGCGGGCCATTTGAATCTTTGTTCTCCCTTGGTTGAGGTGGGATCAGTAGTGTTTCTTTGAAGCACACAAAGACAGAGAGAAACAGGGCAGCCAATAACCAGAAATATTCTTATTCTATGTAACAACTCAAGTGCAAGTGCGTGGCGAAAATTTTGCTTTGTGATTCTGAAATGGAGGATCAAGGTCCTGGTTCAAGCTCTTTATTATTATTATTTTTTTAATGGAAGAGGAGAATTTGAACCAATAGGTTGTGGGACATCCTGGGTGACATCCCAGCAGTTGGAGTGTTTGAGTTCAAGAAGGTGGAAGCAGGATATGGTGTTTTGGGGCTGCAATCCTAGCACTTGGGAGGCTGAGGCAGGAGGATAGTAATTTCAAGCCCAGCATGGACTGCTCAGTGAAGTCTTATCTCAAAAAAACTAAACCAAATCAAACCAAACCTAATGAAAACAAAACAGCAATAAGCAAAATAAGATAGAGGCCTAAGGCAAAGATCTCCTTTCAACCAAGGTTAGTGTAAGACACTAAAGTCCCCTATGTGGGCCTGGAACAGGCTGGAGAGAAAGTTTAACTGGTTAAGGCCACGTGTTGTCAACTCATTTCATTCCATAAGAGGTGGAAAAGAGCTGGGCAGGGTGGATACAGCTGTAATCCCAGCACTGTTGGAGGCTGATTCAAGGGTTGCAAGTGTGAGCTCTTCCTGGGTGACTTAGTAACTCAGCAAGGCCCTGTCTCAAAATTAAAAATGAAACATGCCTGGGGATGTAGCTCCTTGCAAAGGCTCTAGGTTCAACCGAGTTCAGAGGATGATGCAGCAGGGGTTTGTGCAGAGTGTGGGACTTGGCTTCGATGTGCCAAGCCCATTTGTGTCTCCATGAAGCTCCACAAAGCTGCAAAGCCAGAAATGGAGCTCCCTTTACTACTTGGGAGGAAATTCCTCAATCTTGACACCAATCAGGGAGTTAATGAAGTACCAGGCAGCTTACTCATGTCTGTGTGGCTTAATAAATAAGAAAGAGCAAGAGGGAACATCAGCCTGGGGTGAGGGCACTCATGAGTTCCAGAATCTCAGCTTCCTTTTCTATGAGTTGAGAGCAGCTCCCTCCAGCATTTAGAAGCCAATGAATCCTGAGCAGAGTCTGCTCAGCACAGTAGAGAATGTGAGCTGATGGCTATGGGTTAATGCTGTCAGTACCTTAGGTCCGTTTTCAGAGGTCTACCCAAGCTGTGTTTCTTACCAGTCCATTTCTTTGCAAGAGACAGAGTCCGTGTGTTTAGCTCTATTTTATCAGTGAGGAAAGCAAGGCTTGGAGGGCTCTGTCACACTGAGGTCCCCCAGCTCTGTGGATGTCAGGGCTTAGATCTGAACCCAGTGATTCTTGAGGTGTTGTCTTGACATCCCTTGGTGAATGCAGCCTGAGCCACCATTTCTGGTAGCATGAGGCACTAGACAGAGTGCTTCATGTTCTTCTCAATTCATCTTAATCTCTTGGTGAACTTGGCAGGGAGCTGGCTGAGGCAAGGCTCCAACCACTGCCACCACCTCTCTGCCGCTATACCATGGACTTTGCTCTGCAATTCTGCTCCTTTTCCTCACTCAGCATCACATCCTCTGGTTGCACTGCTGTGTGCAGCCTCAGCTCCCATGTCAGAACCCAAGGCAGCAGGTGGGGAAGGAATTAGGAAAGGAAAGGCTTCTTTGCAGTACAGCTTTCCCTGTCCACCACTAGGAGCTAACACAACTCTGTGGCTCTTGTCTGCTTTTCTCCTGAGGGCAGGGTCCAGTGATTGACAGTCAGGGTGAAAGGAGAAGCTGCATCCTGAGAATTGAGACCTGTGCAGCGCAGACATCGTCGGGTCAACATGATCCTGCAGCCTCAGGTGGTGGCCTTAGGCCTCCTCCTACTTCAGACAGGTAAGGGAGCAGCGGGCTGCACCTGGGGGCTGTGGTGGAGGAGATAGACAGATGGTCCTCGGCTTTATAGGACAGTTATGTGCTGCCCAGAGAGCAGAGAACAAGATGAAATCTTACTCTAAAGAATTGTTTAACTGCTTGAATTCCCAAATTAATGGCTAAGAGAGGTGGCTGATGTGAACAACAAATACCTGCTGTGATCTGTATTGAAATACGAAAGAGGCTGGTAGACTAATATACTCAGACAATGCGTGCAAGAGGGAGAGTTAGCATTTTGTTAAGTTCTTTTGTGCTTCTTAGTATTTTTAAACTATGTTGAGTCATTTCACTTAAAAATAATTCCTGTCCCCATTTCTCTCTTCCTTTTTTTCTTGCTCTTGAACTGATAATTGAACTGAGAGCCTCCACACTGAGCTACATTTTGTGCTATTTTTAATTTTTATTTTGAGGTACAGTCTCACTAAATTGCCCATGTTAGGTTGAAACTTACGATCCTCCTGCCTCAGGCTCTCGAGTGCTGGGATCACACATATGCACCCATACACCCGATCAGTATATTTATTTTGAAGTGTATAATCTGGTTGCTGACTAATTATTCTCCAGGTCTGTGGTTTCATTTGTGTTAGAGTTGTTCAGTTGCTGGGCTGTGATCAGAGATCTCTGGTTAGAATTTTTTTATTGTTGTTTTTTGAAACATTCGAAAGTATATAATAAGCTTCAGTTCCTCCTGGAAGTACTATAAAACTCATTTTTTAAAAATGTGATTCCTGAAGAGTTTACTAGATTTACGCTTTTTAGTCAATACTATTTTTTTTCTTTTCAAATCTTTTTTATTTTGAAGAGAAAAGAAATGAAACAATATTTCGAATCATAGTAATTGGGGGGTAACAATGGTATATATATTGTATATTGTTATCTTCGAATCAGTTAGAGTAGGAGATATCTGCATTTAATTGTCAATACTAACACAAAACCTTTCTCTTCAACAATCTTGAAGAAATCAGTAGTATAACTATCTTGACTATCATATATATATATATATATATATATATATATATACACATACATATACATGCACTATATATATTGTTTCTTTCAGCTTCTCACACTAGTGATAACCAGTACTATTTTAAACCAAACATTAGCTCTTCTTTTGCTGGTGGGGCAGTTATAGATGAAGCAATTTTGTTTAAAACAGCCCTTTTAAAATGCAATGCAAGCCTTTTTGGCCCTCTGAGAAGCACCGTAGTGATAGCAAGACAAGTGCCTTATGAAAGACAGCAAGAAGGGAGCCTAGAGGAAAGTGGTTAATCTAAATGCTGCAGAAGACTGGGATGATGTGAAGGCACTGGCTGTGCTCAGCATAAGAAATACTGGGACAACACCAGTCATTAGAACCCGAGGAGCCAAAACTGTCTGATGGGCTCAAAGGTCGTGTGTTCAAAGTGAGCCTTGCTGATCTGCAGAATGATGAAGTTGCCTTTAGAAAATTCAAGCTAATTACTGAAGATTTGCAGGGCAAAAACTGCCCAATTAACTTCCATGGCATGGATCTCACCCGTGACAAAATGTGTCCCACGGTCAAAAAATGGCAGACCGTGATCAAAGCTCATGTTGATGTCAAAACTACCGATGGTTATTTGCTTCGTTTGTTCTGTGGTGGCTTTACTAAAAAATGCAACAATTAGATACCGAAGACCTCTTACACTCAGCACCAGCAAGTCCGCCAAATCCAGAAGAAGATGAGGAGAATCATGACCCCAGAAGTGCAGACAAATGACTTTAAGGAAGTGGTCAATACACTGATTCCCCTCAGCACTGGAAAAGGCATAGAAAAGCCTTGGCAGTCTACTTATCCCCTTCAAGATGACTTCGACAGAAACATAAAAATGCCAAAGAAGCCCAAGTTTGAATTGCGATAACTTATGGAGCTTCATGGTGAAGGTGGTATCTCTGGAAAAGCTACTGGGGCAGAGACTCGAGCTAAAGTTGAACGAGTTGAGGAATATGAACCACCAGTCCAAGATACTGTTTAAGATCCAGATTTTTAATAATGATAAATAAAATCCTATTTGTGACCCAAAAAATGCAATGCAGATGCAAAATTAGAAGTTTAAATGCAATAGAATTCATAGATTTTTAGTACTGGAAATGAACCCCAGAACCTTGACACTGACCCATATCACAAGTCACGCATTTTTTTTTTTTTTTTTTGGTACCAGGAATTGAACTCAGGCCCTTGCACTTGCCAGGCAGGCACTTATACCACTGAGTTATATTCCCAACCCCTGTCTTGCTTATTTGATTTTGAATAGCTTCTCCCTAAGTCTCTAAATTGCCTTAGTCTGGGGTGGAACTTGTGATCTTCCTGCTTCAGACTGCTGGGATTACAGGTGTACCCTAGTACGTCTGTTTAGATTTGATTTTTTAAAAAACATACTCGAACTGATACAGGGAGTGGTTCTGGAGGAAAGAACCGGGACCCTGGAATGGAGGGAGGTTTTTTTCACTATGTCCCTATTGCTGCTGTAGCATGTTTAAGAGCCCTGTGAGCTGGGCATAGTGACACACACCTGCACATCCCCCTGTGGTAATTTCTCTGTTAGAAATCTTTCCTCTAGGAAACCTCACTATGTAACAGTTTTGCAGTAGAAATATTTTGCAGTCCTCTGTATAATGGTAAAAATGGAGAACAACATGAATATCATATACTACAATGTACTGCCTTATCTACACATGTGTTCATTAAACAATCATACTTATAAATAATGTATTAACAGGAAAATGTTTTTAGTGTTAAAATTTTAAGGTGTGGGCTATAAGTGGGCATGGAGGAGCTCACCTAAATTCCCAGCTACTTGGGAGACCAAGCTCGAGGCCAATGCCAGGCAACTTAGTGAGACCCCGTCTCAAAATAATACCTTCTGACAAGTAGCTCAGTAGCAGAGCCCTTCCCTTGCATGAGCCCTTCATGAGGCTGGGTTCAATGTTTGCTTTCAAAAAAAGAAAATCGTGCTATAAATTCATCATGTTTACAAAATACTCAAAACATAATAAGAACAAATATATTAAAAAGTGAAAAAAATGAGGAAGAGAATGAGGTTTCAATGTCCATTTTTCCTCTGTGTTCAGGTGCTGTATTTTCTACCCACGTGAATGCGGTGGTGGGACAGGCGGTCACACTGCCCTGCACCTACTCAGTGTCTGGAGGAGTCCACTTCATGTGTTGGGGCCGCGGGTCCTGTCCCTCTTCTAAATGCTCCAATACACTTATCACGACGGATGGACACCAAGTCACCTATCAGAAGGACAGGCATTATCAGCTAAATAGGAGACTTAACCTAGGAAATGTGTCACTGACCATCCAGAATGTAAACACGGATGACAGCGGCCAGTACTGTTGTCGAATCGAGGTTCCTGGATGGTTCAATGACATCAAAAATACCGTGTCACTCCAGGTTATGCCAGGTAAGCTTGTCTTCTTCCCTCTGACCCTCTCACTCAGATTAACTGACACGTAGGTAAGTTTTTCTTTCCTTGAATAGTAAAAGAGGAGGCTCCCATCATCCTGTTTGCCAATGAACACTTGCTCTGTAGACAGAACAGCTTCTGTTCGTGGGGATGAAGTCCTGGACCTCCCTGGATTCTGGCCATGGGCTAAAATCAGCAAGTGTCTTTCAGAACAGCTCGTCAGCAAGGCTTAGGGGGCCATGAAGTGGCATTCAGTGTTCCACAGTGACATATGGTGAACAGTATTATTGAGAGGAATTTGCTTGAACAATTGCAGCTTTTCTGTGAGTTCATGGCTTAGAAGAATGGTTCATTGAATTGTATATATTGTGAATTGTATAGGCACAGAGCTCTGTCACTTTCCAGCCCTACCTTGGGTATTGGAAACAGATCATAGCAGGAAAATTGTTTTTAAAAGTTAAAATGATCTTATATGCAAACTTTTCCATTCCAACAACTGCTCATGTTGCTTATAAGAGGTTCATGAAATCCAAACATCTGGGAATGTTACACTTTCCTTTTGATGTGGGTATCCTAGTTCTCATCAGCATTTTATGAAAGAAATAGATATTTGAGGATTTTTGGTTTCTGGTTTTGTTTCCAAGATAGACTGAATCTCCTTCTCCTAATATAGAAGTAAAACCTAATTTAGGGGCTTTACTAACCTTTGTCTTTTTTTAATATTTATTACAAAGAACATTGTTTTGTAGTCTCTTGGCTTTCAGACTGGTTTGTTTCCCTTTGCAAGGCAAATAGACGAAATCACCTGTGATAGAGTAAATTTGTGAAGTCCAAGGGCCCACAAGTCTACTCGTTTTATTTAGCTGCCTCTGGGAAGACCATGTCCAAGAGGGAATCTGGGGAAGGGAAATGAGGGGTGGTGCACTGTGCTGTAGGGACATGCAGGGAGGAGCTTGTGGAAAGCAGATGATATGATTGTGGCTGCATCTTTCTTGGAGTTGTTAAATTATATTATTGACCTGGATGAGTTTGTAAAAATGGAATACAAGGTAACTGGGAGACTTTTTTAAAAATCATGTTTAGATTTTTATGAATTTTGTTTATTTATTTATTTATTTTTGGTTAGCTGATTTGCTCAGTTTCCTAGGCTGAGATTGAGAACTTACGTTGGTCCTGCCTCAGCATGTATTTTTTCTTGTTTTGGTACCGGGGATTGAACTCATGACCTCATGCTTTCCAGGCAGGCACTTATGCCACTGAGCTAAATCTCCAGTCCCGAAGTGAAATTTTTTAATGTTCACAAGAGTTCTGTTTGGTCCAGTCAGACTGGCTTTGCAGCTGAGCCAATGTGACTGCCTCATCTCTAGTAACCCGGTTGTTTCCTTAAGTTTAAAGGTGGTTCTAAAGTATTGAGATTACTCTCAGCTCTCCTAGGGCTTATCCTCACCAATTCTTTGTATTCTTTTCCAGTGTTACCTTTGAAATGTCACCATAAAATAATGCTTCTGATTTAAAAGATGCAATAAAATAGTTTATCCTGAGCTAAACATGAGAAAATGCAGTATTTATACACAATGAAGTACTACTCTGCCATAAAAAAGGATAAATTCAAGTCATTTGTATGAAAATGAATGCACCTTGATACCATAATGGTTTTTTTTTTTTTTTGTCTTTTTGAGACGGGGTCTCTCTGTGCAGTTCAGGCTGGCCTTGAGCTCACTTTGTAGCCCAGTCTGGTCTTGAACTCTCAATGATCCTCCTACTTCAGCCTCCCAAGTGCTGGGATTACAGGCATGAGCCACTATGCCCTGCTGATACCATGTTAAGTGAAGTAAATCAGACACACAAGCTTAAGTATCACATGGTTTCTCCTACATGAGAAACCTAGAATATAAAGTGTAAAATAAAAGACAAGAGGAGAAAAAGAAAAAGTTAAAATCCAGCATGGCCAGTCCACCTAAAAATATACCTTGATTGTGTATCACTGTCTTACTTTATGTTTTGGTCCATAAGCTGGCTGTTCTGTGTTCATGATGATTAACAATAAAGATTCATGTAAAAATGAATCTTATGCTGGCTAAAAGAAAAAAATCAAGAGTGGAGGGAAAGAGGGAAAAAACAAATTGATGTCTTATATGTATACCAATTTCCCAAAATGAATGTAATCGTTAGGTGCTGAAAATAGGTACCAATACAATTTTTTTATATAAAAAAAGTGTGAGCTGTTGAGGATTTTTCCTCTTTTGCATTTTTTGTTTATCTATTTATTTATTTAATTTAAAATAATTTTATTGATACTTTCTTGTTATCAGGGATGGAATTCGCAACCTCGCACTTGCCAAGCAGGTACTTATGCCGCTGAGCTAAATCCCTGGCCCCCATTGATACGTTTTATATACACGTATTGATAACATTCTTCATAGGGAATTTGTATCTGTACACGATATATCTTGATTCTTCTTTTTCCCCCATTCCTCTCCTTTCAGCCCCTCTTCCTCTCCTTATTGCAGAAGCTTTGTTTCCATTTTCCCCCTTCTTTTCTCACATTTTTCCCTTTGCATTTCTTCCTTTCCCCTTCTGCCCTTCCTAGTTCCCCTTCCCTTTGAACATTTTTTTCCTGTTTCCCAACATCTACTATAGACTTTGGTCCTTATTTATATCTTTGGTTTTTTATACCAGAGACAACTTGGATATCTGAATATATGTGTCTGATTTATTTCACTTAAGAATATGATCTTGCCGCCTTACGTACAGAGCTCATGGCCGGATTAACCCATACATGAGCTCCCACTGCCACATTGAGATGATCCTTACTAAAAAAGAATTGTTCCTAAACCAGAGGAGGAAGTTGCACAGAAGAAAAAAATATCTCAGAAGAAACTGAAGAAACAAAAACTCATGGCACGGGAGTAAATTATGCATAAAATAAACACAAATGAAAGTAAAAAAAAAAAAAAAAGAATATGATCTTGGGCCAGGGATTTAGCTCAGCTGGCTCAAGTGCTTGACTGGTAAGTGTGAAGCCATGAGTTCAATCCCTGGTACAAAAAAAAAAAAAAGTGTATGGTCTCAAAGTGCATCCATTTACCTAGAAATCTACCAAGTTTGTCCTTCTTTACAGCAGGACAGTACTCTATTGTATAAAAGCACCTCATCTTTATCCAGTCATCGGCTGATGGACATTTGGGCTGTTTGAAGATTCAGCTACTCCAAATTGCACTGCCATAAACATGGGTGTGCATGTATAGCTGTAGGATGGTGCTTTTAATTCTTCTGGAAAGGTATCAAGAAGGGGATTATCTGGGTCAAATGAAATCTCTCTTAGTTTTTTGAGGAATCTCCATACTGATTTCCATAGTTGCAGAGGAAATATCACAAAGAAGCAACAATTGGGATCTCATCTAATTCAAAAGCTTTTGCACAGCAAAAGACACCACAGAGTGAAAAGACAACCCACAGTGCTGGAACGTATAAAGAATCAGAAAAGTTAGACCCCCTAAATTTAAAGATCCAATCTAAAAATGGGCAGCTGAAGTTAATAGATAATTCTCACATGAAAAGTAGAAATAGCAAATAAATGTGGGAAAAAATGTTCCAAATAACTAGTTATTCAAGAGATGCAAATTAAAACAACACTGACATTTCATCTCACTCCAGGAAGAGTGACTATTATCAAGAGATTAACCAATTACAAATGCTGATGGGACTGGGAAAGGGGAAAGGAGCCCTTTTACATTGGTGGGAGTATAGATTGGTACAGAAACCGTGGGAATCAGTGTGGAGATTCCTCGAAAAACTAAAACTAGAGGCTCTTTTTTTTTTTTTTTTTTAAAACAGGGTCTCGCTATGTAGTTCAGGCTGGCCTAGAACTCACAGAGATCCTTCTGTCTCAGCCTCCCAGTGCTGGGATTATAGGCATGTGTGGCCATGCCAAACTCATTTTTGTTTCTATTAAAATGCTCTAACCAAAATTTTTGCATGCTTTCTGCTCCCCCCTCTAGATTAGATTCTAGACTTTGGAGGCAGAGAGGGTATGGACTGTGCTCGAACTTCTGGTTATATATTACGTTAGAGTTAGCAAATTATACACAACAGCCATAGCAAATTGTGAAGCATGGCCACAAACTCTCTTTGGAAATAAAGTTCTGTTGGGATATACTTGTACCTATTTATGTGTTGCTAAAGGCTGTTTTCTGATAGTGTTGAGGAGATGCTTCTGAAATTATGTTGGAGATTCAAAGTCTGAAACATTTACAGTCAGTCTTGTTTTGTTTTGTTCTGTTCTGTTCTGTTTTGTTTTACTGTATTTAACTCAGGAAAACACACAGAACCGCATCGTTTTTAATTTTTTATTTTGAGTCAGTGTCTCACTAGGTTGCCCAGGTCCAACTTAAAATTGTGAGGTCCTCATGCTTTTGCCTCCCAGAAGGTCACACATAAGTGCTGCTACTCCTTTCTGTATTTATACTCTGGCCTTTTACAGAAAAACGTTGCTGAGCTCTACTGTCACTGGTGCCTTGAAAATGTCAGGCATCCATAAGAGTTTTTATTTCTCCAAGCAGAAACTGACTAGATTCCAAATTGAATTGTATTCTACATAGAAAATTTTTCAAACCAATTGTTCTCTACTCGAAAGACCTATAATGTTATTCTATACTTAGAAAAGATTTGAGAAAACTGTTCATAAGTAAAAGATGTGCCTGGCAAGATAGACGTATTCAGGCATCAATTAATATAAAATTACATACCTGCTTTAAAGGAAATACTAACTTATTCTGAGCCAAAATATGTGTGATTATATCCCAGAAAAATGGATCCAAGTTACCACAGATGACATGTCCCATTGTGGAAAAGGTCATAAGAACTTTTATAGTCATAGAGCACAAGAAAGCCATGTCAATACATTTAGTAACTAGATTGGTAACAATGACATCAGACTACAGCAAAGTAGACAAAAAAAATTTTTTTTTTGAGGCAGGGTTTCACTGTGCTGTAACAGCTGACCTTGAACTTGCTTTGTAGGCCAGGATTATGGGCTGGGCCCCCACACCCAGCCTAATCTTTTCTGTAGATTTCAAGTGTTACTTTATCACATTGTTAGTTTTTAGGGTGGATGTAGGCTTGGATGTTCCCTGAATTTAGCTATACATTCCAAAATCTTTATCCAACAATCACAAGGGTGATAGGACAGACCAGAGGTGTTAATAAGAAATGGTCAGTAAAAAGGGCTAATGCCAGGTGTGTCAGCACACACCAACAATCTCAGCCTCTTGGGAGGCTGAGACCAGAGGAGCCCAAGTTTGAGGGAAGACTGGGCAATTTAGCAAGAGCTTGTCATAAATAAAAAAGGGCTGCTGACTGAACTCAGTGGTAGAGTGCTTGCCTAGCATGCAGGAGGCTCTGGGTTTCACACTTTGCACCAAACAAAAGTTGTGTGTGTGTGTGTGTGTGTGTGTGTGTGTGTGTGTGTGTGTGAAGCAAAGGTAGACCAGATACCTTGATCTGTACCATTCCATCCCTACACAATTACGGTGATCTAGTCAGCCAAGATCTGTCTGCAGGCTCTTCAGTACTCATGTGGCTTCTTCAGAGACTGTTCGCACATACTTGATCCATTCCTTTCCTGCCTCTGCTTTTGTGCCAGGCACTCTCTGTTCAGGCTTAATTGTAGTCTTGGTTTTCTATGCAGCTCCTAGAACTTCACCAGGCTGTGTGGTTTCTTACACATTTCTGATGGTGTCAATTTATAAAATATAGATTATCTTTAATCCAAAAATCCAAAATCTGCCATACTCCAAAATTTGAATCTTTTAAACAGTGACATGACAGCAAAAGTAGATAATTTCATACTATGAAAATTGTTACCTGCAGACAATAATGAAAAGTACAGTGTTATATGAACTTGCCTTTATGGTGTGTGTGAAGTATATGTGAAATATGAATGAATTTCATATTTAAGCTTGAGTCGCATTTCCTAGACAATGCTCAAATCTTTCCTGCTGATCCTGCATGTGACCCTGCACAGCTAACGGGCAGTATTAGCCTTTAGCTGAGATGTAGTCTATGGGTGTCTTCCCTAGGCCCGACAGAAGTGAACACTATTTGGTAACTGTGTTGGTCTCTGAGACAATGTTCAAGTCAGTCACTTGCCACTGAGGGGCAAAGCACAAGGCACAGACTCTAACCCCTTCCCTCTGACGGGTCTCCAAATGAGATCTGTGTTATCATCTCCCACATACATACTTTTTAATGAGCTTCTTCAACCATCCCCAGTGTGTCTCCAAAGCACCTCCTCAGAGTTTCTAGCTGGGCATTGTCCAAAGCCAAATTCATGAGAGATAGCTCTGCTAGAGACAGTCTGTCATCTGTAGGCTCAGCTGCAGTTGCTGCAGGAGGCTCTTGTTTCCTAGCTCTTGTTTCTTGCTGCTCCATTAATTCTTGCTTTCATGTTGATGTCTACCTGCAGCCACCACCACAAAAATTCCAACAACACCTCATTTCTCTACTGCTCCTCCAACACCAGCATGGACTCAGAGCCACAAAACAGGTAAGATGTGAATTGGAGCCCAGAAGCAAGGCTGTTGACCCTATAGGACATTGTATGACTTCAAATCCCTACCCTCTGACTGGTCTTCTAAAAGAGACTCAAGTGCCAGGATGAGATATGGGTTTTTATTTCCTCAATACTTAATTGTGAGTGGAGCTGCTGCCCTCCACCCCCACATATCTCCAAAGTCCTCCACTCTCAGAGCCTCTAGCTGGCCATTGGCAAAGGAGAAGTCCAGGAGAGAGAGCCCTGTCTCTAGGGACAGTCTGTCATCGATATGCTCAGCAGCAGTTCCAGCAGGAGGCTCTTGTTTCTTGCTGTGTCATTAATTCTTGCCTTCATGTGGATGTCTAACTGCAGCCAAGACCACAAGAATCCCAACACCTGATGTCTCTACTGCTCCTCCAACACCAGCACACAGAGTGAATCACAGAACAGGTAAGATGTGAATTGCAGTCCAAATGGGAGGCTGTAGAACATACAGGGAGGGCATCATGTGACTCTAAATAATCTCCCTCAGACTGGACTTCAGAAGGGACGTCAGTGCAAATGAGATATGTATTTTCATCTCCCAGGCACTTACTTTTCAGTGCAGATACTCTAATCCATCTCCAGCATTTCTCCAAAGCCCTTCCCTCTCAGAGCTTCTCATTGGCAAAGGACAAGTCCAGGAGAGACAGCTCTGCCTAGAGAACATCTGTCATCAGTGTGCTCAGTTACACTTGGAGCAGGGGCCTCATGTTTCTTGTTCCTTGATTATTCTCTACTTTCATGTTAATTTCCAGCTCCAGCCAAGACCCACATTACCTCATGTCTCTGCATTGCCTCCAACATCTGCACCTTCATGGAGCCACAAAACACGTAAAATATGAATTGGAGCCCAGATGGAGGCTGTAGAATATACTAGGCATTGTGTGACTGCAAACAACTTACCTCTCACTGATCTAAAAGGGACTTCAATGCAAATATGAGATATGCGTTTTTATCCCCTGAATACTTAATTGTCAATGGTGCTCCACTTTACTTGCCGCATATCTCCAAGGCTCTGCCTTATCAGTGTGTCTGGCTGAACATTTGTGAAGAGCAAGTCCAGGAAAAATAGCTTGGCTAGAGACAAACTGTCATGAATGGGCTCAGCTACTGTTCCTGCAGGAGGCTCTTTTTTCTTATCATTCCACTAATCTCTCTCACGTTGATTTCTAACTCCAGCCAGGACCACAAATGTTCCAACATCACCCAGCATCTCCACTTCTGCTCCTCCAATACCAGCTCACACACTGAGTAACAAAACAGGTTAAGTGTGAATTGGAGCCAAGAAGCCCTCCCATGGGAGGCTGGAGACCGCTCAGGGCATTGTGTCAAGAAGTACCATGTGCGAGGATTCTGACTTGGGCTGAACACATGGCTTCATAAGTTCTTTGTCTTCCCTTCTTCTCAAATGATTTTTGACTTTCACAAGTGCAAGCATTTGAAGAATCAGGGCGTGCATTGCTTTTTATCAGATTTCCAAAGGGATTCCTTATTAGCAAAAAGGACCACTGATTCTAGGACACCCCAGGTGAGTCTCACCTGCATAGCTCCATGATGAGAAAATAGGAAATGCCAAGGAGAGCCAGACTGTTGAGCTCCTGGGTCACGCATACCTTGCTGGAGTTAGGGCCTTCGCCTAATGATCCTATTTCAGTGCACCAGGCGCTATGCCGCATGCTTCATAGTACTGTGACATTTAATTCTCAGGATAGCTATGTCATCACAGGGGAGATTCAAATGGAGTTTAGAGTGATGGGATATGAGACTCAGAGTGTAAAACTTCATTGCAAATCATAAAGGTAGAAATTGAGTCTGGATCTAATTTCTGTGCAATGAATGTGGGTCTGTGCTTTTAGCTAACCCATGATGCCTCCTGTCACAAACACTGAGCCTCTGTGAATGAATGTGTCCTGTTTTGACATCCTCACTGAGAAATAATTGGCAAAACTACCCTTTCTTTTTAGGACAGTCACAGCCTTACAGACTTTGCTTCACTGACCTTTTATCTTAATTTATGTGTCACGTAAATTACAAAAGATGGTATCTATATTCATGAAAAAAGTAAACATCGAATTTGAAGACTTCAGGGGTTTAGAAAGTGTGTGTCCATGTTGTCAGTTCATGTAGTGTGTTTCACAAACTTCCCACAGCAAAGAGTTTAGACATAAAAAAAAAAAAAAAAAAGAAAATGAGTTACAGGTAAAGCTATAGGTTGTCATCTTCAGGACAAGGTTAGGTTCAAACCTCCTATTTCCAGGATTAAAAAGATAACTTTTTTTCTTTTCTTTTCTTTTTTTTTTTTTTGTACCAGGA
Source organism: Hydrochoerus hydrochaeris (assembly GCA_004027455.1). Classification (NCBI taxonomy): domain Eukaryota; kingdom Metazoa; phylum Chordata; class Mammalia; order Rodentia; family Hydrochaeridae; genus Hydrochoerus; species Hydrochoerus hydrochaeris. The sequence goes on from PVLA01008117.1 coordinate 25,086, forward strand.
ATCAATCATCAAATTGCATTTTCAAGGCAGGTCCTGTGCCATTGAGCTATAGCCTCTTCCCCAAAAAGAAAACTTTTAATGGAGAGTCTCAAAGCTCCTGTAACCCTTTGATCCCTTGAGCTCTGGATTCTAAGAAGCAATACAAATGTCATAAACTCTAAGCTGGAAAAGTGGGACTGGAGCTAGGGATTTAGCTCAGCGGCATTAGCGCCTGCTTTGCAAGTGCATGCTTGTGAGTTCAATCCCCGGTTTAAAAAAAAAAAAAAAAGTGGGACCAGATACGCTGATTTCCCATGACTCCCACTGAGCCATGTGCATGTTTAACCAGGAGGGATCTGAAGGATTGGGCTATGAGTTGGGTTTGGAAGATGAGGCTTGAATTATGACTAGAATTTTAGAGCCATAAAAATTTGTGAGAAAAACAGCTTTGCGGGGCTAGGGATATAGCTCAGTGGCACAAGTGCCTGTCTGCCTGGTAAGCACAAGGTTGGAGTTCAATCCCCAGCACCAAAAAACAAAACGAACCAAAAAAATCCAGTTTTGTTCCAAGTGGTTGAGCCCACTGAAGAACCTGTGAGACTTTCTCGATATTGATTTAGATTTCTAAAACTTGCTTTGTGTCTGCTAGATTAGACAGATTCCTGGTCTTTTTCTTTGGAGAATATGGATGAGTTATTGACTTCACTGAAGTGGAGACATACATACATACAAGTTCTGGTTTGTGTGCCCGTATGACCTGGGGGGTGTTGTGAGTTGAGCTGTTGTTATTGTTGTTGTTTGTTTGTTTGTTTTTCTTTTCTTCGAGACAGGATCTTGCTAGCCTACCTCAGTCCAGCTTTGCACTCATTATATAGCCTTGGCTAGTCTTGAATTTATGATAATCCTCCTGCCTCAGTTTCCCAAATGATGGGATTACAGGCATGCACCATCACAGTTGTCTTATTCTTATCCTGATAGTTTCCTGAAGAATGTGAGTTTAGAATTGAACTTTACAGTACGGGGAGGAGGTGAGCACTCCAGCCTGTCTAATGCAGGACACTTATCTTTCCATCTGCCTCTGCCTATTCTTATATTAGCTGCCTAAGGGAATCATGGAGTGCTCGCTTTAGCAGCACATACACAAAAATAGTCATGGAATCATTACAAGTACAGTTGTAAGAGAGAGTAGTTTGCCATAGAGCAAGAAGTTAAGCTCAAGAGGACATTCATTCAGAGCTAAATCAGGTAAAGCCTGACCATCTAACTCTTTCTTTGTCTTGGTTTTAGTTTTTTTTGTTTTTTTTTTGTGGTACTGGGGATTGAACTCATGACCTTGTACTTGCCAGGCAGGCGCTTATGCCACTGAGCTAAATCCCCAGCCCTTGGTTTTAGTTCTTAAAGACAGCCACGTCCTCTTACAGGTTTGACTGTTAGAGAAAACAGGAGAACTGTTCAGAACACAAAGAAGAGTGATATTGAAATGCAATGAGATCTGGACTGTAATGGGGAGGGGAAACAAAGACTGGTGAGCGGTAGTTAGGAGAGGCCCATTGAGGAATTCTTATCCTGCCAGCACCACGAATTTGACTCACAATTCTGTGGTGTTCTGGGAGATGAAAATCATGAGAGAACCTCATAAATACAAGTGACCAACTCTGTAGATATGGCCAGCTATGGGATCAGAAAACAGTTAAGATTTCAGGGAAGGAAAGTAATACATAGCTCTGTGTCAGAGAATTCTTAGTAGAATCTTTTTGATGAGAAATATATGATGAGTCAGGAAATTACTCTTAAAAAAAGAATGCCAAGCATGCAGACGCAGAGAGAACTGAGATGAGGGTCTACCAGGAAGCCTGCTTTGAGGGCTGCAGATCATTACGTCAGCTGAAATTTTTTTTATTTTCGGCTGAAATATTGAACAATATTGTCCCCTTGAGGAGACATCAAACAGCAGACAGTGTATTTGTTCTGAATTGGTCACTAAGTCCTTTTAGAATTTGCATATACTTGGGAAATCCAGAGTGAGACATTACCAGTGGGCTAGAAACTACAAGGTCAGTTGTAGGCTTTGTACACTTAGAGGGAGCACAGAGATCTATTGGAGTAGAGAAAGGAGTAATTTTATATATTGAAAAACTCTACAATTTTATATAGATTATATTTCCTATATGATAATAAAATAACTAGGTAACAATTAAGTGTCTGGAGAACATCTCTAAAATAAATTTCTGAGAAGAATGTAAAGGGATGGAAGAGAGCAAGTGGATACCATACCCTGTGAGAAGGCTGGATTGAAGGCACTGTAGGAAATTGATGGTGATTTACAATTTATTATTTATTTATTTACATGGCTTTTTGAGACAAGGTGTCACTGTGTAATTCAAACTAGTTTTTAATGCTAGTCTTTAACTCACTATGTAGTTCAGGCTGGCCTCCAACTCACAGTGATCCTCTTCCTTCAGCCTCATGAGTGATGTGACTTCAGTACGTGCCACCATGCCGGGCTTATGTTTCATTTTTGTTGGGGATGAACATTTCTCTCTACAAATGGAACATAATTCTTCCATTGTTTTCATTCCAGAAAGTATTCCACCTGTTCCAGCTCAAACAGTAGTAAACCAGGATATGACACCACAGGAAACAGAGACTCAGCCCTTCACCTCCACCCTGAATTTATGGCCAACAGGTAACTGCATTCTCTCTCCTGAACCCCGGGAGTGTGCATGTAGATGTTGGTAGCTCTACTGACTCAACTGAGAACACAAGTTATGGAATAAAATGAATCTGACTTGAGTTTTGATTCTGGTCACTCAAGTCAACAATGCAACTTGTGCCAATATCTATCCTCTTGGAATTGATCTCATCATTCATAAAATAAACATAATACACGCTGTTCTGATAGAGTGATTGTGAAGATTCAGTGGGAGGTGGGGTTTAGGAGAGTTATAATCCATTCATTAGCCAAAACATCCAGAATCCATAGCAGTACCACTGCAAGCTTGTGTGACTTGAGAACATCTATGTATGTATTACTCTACTTTTTAAAAATTGAATCAACCAGTCTTGGCACCAAGCTCGGTCCTGAGGTTAACCACTTGGATTATTCAAACCTCCAGATCCAGATTGTCAGTGTAGTCAGAAGGCTGCCCAGGTCTCAAGTTTGTATTTACATGGGCGTTGTAAGTTGTTGCTATAGACAGAACCCCTTAATTTCTTATGTTGATGCCTAATCCCCAGTGCAAGTGTATTAAGAGGTGGTATATCTGGAGTTGTTAGTTTCTTTGTAATGGAGATGAGAGAGAACTTGTTTGCCCTTTCCTCCCCATGGGAATCCATCAAAGGCATCATCCAGGATAAAGAAAATCCTCACTAGGAACCCACTCAGCCTGTGTCTGGGTCTTGACCTTCCAGCCTTTAGAACTCAGACCAATACACTTCTACTGCTTATTAGTGACTCCTGGTAAGGTATCTTGTTACAGCAGCCTGAGCTGACTAAAAGAGACAACACCAGCATCAAAGAGGCTGCACTGAGAGGTGGCTTCTCTAAACACAATGCCACTCTGGCCCTGACTCTAGACAGGTCCCACCATTTGGAGATGTAGACTCCACCTGTCTTTCCCAGATGGAGAAAGCTCACCTTTCCCTGAAGCCTGTTGTCTTTCCCAGCTAACTCCCTTTCTTACCAGTAGTGTTAAGGCTTGAAAGCGCTGTGTGCTGAACTTGTTTGTGATCCAGAGTTGGTTTAGGTGTCCTTGTGCCAGTACCTCATCCAGATGGATCATGTCTTGCCCAGTTGGGCTGTGTGGACTTGTGACCCCTTGTTCTGAGACGTCACCAGGCTGTGGGTCCCCTTGCCCCTGGGCCTACCTTTGGCCGCACATTCCTGGAAAATGGTGAATCTGCAATGGACCTGAAGTGAGAGTCACAGAGGATGAGGCAGTCAGTAGGGATTAGATAGTGGTGACATTTGGTTCAGAAAGTGGGATTCTTCCTGTAACTGCTTCTGAGCACAGAAACAAAACAGAATTTGAAAGAAATACAAAAAAAACAGCAGTAGGAGTAGCTGCAAGCCAGTCTTGTAGGGTTTGAGGAGGAAGAACATAGGGCTGGGCAATTATTCTGTCATTCAAACCTGGTCCAGGTATTGCTTTCTGGAGTGGGACAGAACTTGCAGTGTTAGAGTATTCTGGCGCAATAGAGAAGCAAAAGTACAAATGAATAGGCTTATTGAGTTGAGGACATGGGGAGGAGCACACAGCCCATGGCAGCTGGGCTGTCTCCTTCCACCAGATACAGAGAGGCAGAGGGTTATATGACCTCTGATTGAAGTGGTGCGTGAAGTGGCGCATGGGGAGGATATTGACGATGCGTGAGGAACCGATTGGAATTCTCTGTGTGTGTAAACAGGATGGGGAGTGGCAATTAGGGCTGAAGAAGAAGCAGGAAGTGGTAAGTGTCTCCACTTTGGCCTTCTGCAATGTTAGACCACCACCATAACTGTACAGTAATTTATACTAGGGCAGGAACTTTCCATGCAGCACCTGTGTCCCCAGAATTTTCATGACTGCTGACATTTGGCTCATATCTGAGGCCCCTGGACCAAATCTTCACACTGCCCATGTCAGTCCTCAGTTGGTGAAAGCTGTGCTGAAGTGAAGCATGTTGAGTCTAAAAGGGATGTCACAGGCCCCGCCATGCCACCTGTCATGACAGACATGCATATCTGGAGACTTGCATCTTCTTACTGAATTCTCCCAGGTAGGCTGGGTGCTTGTGACTGCCAGACCAGGAGACCTGCTTTGGAGCACAGCTCCCTGTTAGCTACCATACTAGCTGCAGGCCAGTTGTCAAGTGGTTGAACTTTCCTCACTAGCTGATCACATACTTAGAAGGTATCACTCCCTCGTCCTCCTGCCGCCTTTCACTTAATGAGAAGAAGCTGTAGCTGGATGTGGCGTCACATGCCTGTACTCCCAGGTTTTTGGGGAGGCTCTGTGACTATCTTGTTAAAGTTCATTTGGTTTTATTCTCTTCAAAAAAAAAAAATATATATATATAAATTATATATATAAATTGCGCTATAGATTCCTGAAAAGGACATATTTATATGTTCTCTTTTACAGAACACAGATTTCAAAAACACTTGACAATATGCATGTTGGAAACTTTAAGATCAGTGTCTCTTGTACCATATAAAATCCTAATCCTTATGTGCCAGAAAATACACTGATCTTGTGGCTGATGTAACATATTTTCTACATTTTTTCAGGATCTTAATCAGGATATTTTAGCATATATCCTGAGACTTACATGCCATTTGTCTGCATATGATTCATTTTACTGACAATCTGAATATAAAGCCAGGGAAAGTCCATTCTAAATAGGGTGGATCTAATCCTTGGAGGTGTGTGGCCTCTGGGGACTCACTGACAGCTTCTTGGCCACTGTGAAAATAACGCATGACATTTAAGTGGCATCTTAACCCAGTTCCATGAACACACTTCTCTGATTCCCCAAAATTTCAGGTGCAACCTTGTATGCATGCATTTTTCCCATAAGGGAAAAAGGTGTCCACTTTCAAAGAGCTGATGACAAAAAAGAAACACCAGTTCATAACATAAATTAATAACATGTTACTACCCCGGTGTGACTCTAGCAATGCCTACAGCACTCTATCACATTGTTAATATTCCATCTCTCATTCATCACCAGAAGGCAGTGTGAATACATTTAGTGCCTGCAGTGAAAATCCAAAATTTTTTGTAATTCTAATTAATTTTTCTTCTTTTGAGCAGATGGGAATGGCACAGTGACACAGTCTGAAGGTGGCCCTTGGCATAACAATCAAAGTGTAAGCATATCCCTCCCTATTTTATTAGCAGGATTCACTGTATGTCTTCCTGGAAACAAGTTGAATGTAAGGCCTATGTCTGTAAGACTAGCCCACAGACTGAGGTTTTTTTTCCTCCTTAATGCAAAAAATGAAAAAAAAATTGACTATTAAGTGGAATGTTTTAATTTGAAAAGTTCCTTTAGGTGGACCATTTTGTTACAGGTATTATATAAGTAGTATTTTCCTAAAAAGTCCATGCACATGTGTGCACACCCCCCCACACACACATTCTACACAGACCTTTCTGTGGACAAAAATTGGAAAGAAATGATGAGTTAATTCAGAGAGAACAATTTTTAGTTTTTGGTACTGGGGATTGAACTCATAACCTCAAGCTTGCCAGGCAGGCACTTATGCCACTGAGCTAAACCCCAGCCCTCAAAGAGAACAAATTAACATAGCATACCAAGGAACCCTATAATTATCATTAGAAATACAACAAAAAAGTTGGCCATTGAAAGACAAATTCAGAAAGCTCAGTTAGGGTGGAACTGTTTAGTGTAGGGCCAACTGGCCCTATGCTGTATAGTGTAGTGATACCACTACAGCGGGTGATGTCAGGATCTGCTAGCACTATGAGAGACTGAGGCAGGAGGATTGTGAGTTCAAGCTCACTGTGAGCAGTTTAGCAAGAACCTGTCTCTAAGTTAAAAGTAAAGTGGGCTGGAGATGTAATTTAGTGAAAGGGCCCTGGATTCCATCCCTAGTGCTCCCTGCCCCTCACCCCCAACATTTACAACATGGAACCTGGTTGAGCTGATAGGTAAGAACTAGTTTGTACACACTGGCTAATATCAGAACCACTGTATTTTAGATGCTTATTGTGTTGTTAATTGAGCAGGTGTGAGTTTAGGTTAAAAAATCTTCTAAATGGTGATGGTGTTCTTCACCTCAGGTACTTGCAGAACAGGTATGTTTAGTGGCAAGTAGAAACAGTTTAGGAGCAAGTTCATGATAGGTAAAGATAACAAAACATGAACATTTTGAGCCTTCACTCTGAAGATGTTCCCTGATATGCTGAGAAGAGTAAATAAGAGCATATACTTTGACCCAGTAGGTTAACTTTTAGAGTTTTACCTTAAAAAGAGAATTGAACAAATATGTGAAGATACATGAGAGAGAATACTCATTACTACTATTCATGATGAAGGTATTATAATGGGAAAATCCTCACTAATAAGGGATTATTATTTAGTCAATTAAGTTTAACCAAATATTGCTAGCGAGAATGTAGTGTTGCACCACCCTTACTGACAGGAGGAATCATCACAGAGTCGGAAGTGAAAATGATGGTGTATATACCTTAGCACTTTAGAATTGTCATTGGAGTGCTAGGTCCTGACACCTTGTGAAACTGGCCCTCAATTTTTAGTCCTTTGTGTCTTTAATGAATGAACTGGGCCAAGACACATAGAAGGCCATGCAGAAGTATACACAGAGTTTATTGAAAAGCAAATATAGAGAAATTTACACCTTGAAAGGAGGTGGCCTATTAGGCTCATAAAGGGAGAGTGCAGAATTTGGAGATCTCTATGCCCACACCAAGACACTCCCTGAATTCAAGAAGCTATGGTGACTGTCATGTTTAGAGGCATTTTTCTTAGAGGTTACCCTGGAATTGTAAAAGTGTGTTCCTGGTTCTTCTCACTTGTTCATTGTTCTCTCAGGGCCTTAATCATGTAAGACACTTACAAAAGGAATTTGCAAAAGTCCTAATCTAAATTGGGCATTAGCCCAGGGCTAAAGTTTGTAAGGAATGTTTCCTGTTCGGTATCTTTAGGCCTCAGAAAATGGAAACTAGGTGTGCTTTATGCCTTTCTTGTGGAAATCTCTCTGTTCTCATGGAGGTGCCCAGGCTATAACCTTAAAATGTCACTGAGCTTCCTGGTGGGGCTATTTGAGACCTAACAAGTGATCATAAATGCATCCTATAATGAGATCTGTGTTTCTTCATTTAATTCTAACTGGGAAGTGTGCTGTTTTGAACCCCCTCTGTCTTTGAGGCCTGCTAATGGCTAGTTATGTACCCTTAAGAGATCCTAGAAGGAGAAACTCTAGAAGAAGAGCATATACAGCAAAGATGGTGATCACGCTTGTTGATGGATATGAGGGGATGGTTGTTTTTGTTTACTTTTCTCATTCTTGGCTGTGTACTATAAAATGCACATGCCCTGTTTGGGTGATACAGTTTAAAAAACAAAACGAAAGCCTGTCTCCTGAGACCCCATTCTCCACCTGTGTGCTCCCCTTCCCTCCTCATAGTAAGGTGAAAGCAACCCAGCTTTTCCCTCCAGGTAGTGGCTGTGCCCGGTAAGCAAGGGTGATGCATATGTTGTTACTTTCTTTTCTCTTCCTCATAGGTTAACTGAGAAATATCTGCATGCGTCTCATGCAACATCCTTATTGAATGTGCTGTTTGTAGCCACAGAAACAGAAGTTCAGAGGGGCTCAGTGACTTGTCCCTTGCAACAGCGACTAAATTGAGATTAAGTTTTAATGTAGAAAAAAGTCTTGGACTTTTTCTCTGATCTTCCGCTTTCTTTTTGTTAAAATACCTGTTCTATGGGATCTCTTTTGGATTAGAGCTAAGCTATGAAAAGGAGCCTAACATAACGCCTGAGATATCTCAGTTTTATTGTAGGAGCTAGGAATCTCTTACAATCTGCTCTGGATTTAAGCACACTCTGCATTCCTATCTCATTACACAGCATTACAGTATTATACCAGGGCTTTATCTCTGAGCAGTTATTTTCAATGCTTTATAATATAGGTAGAATCTTGTATTGTATTTTATTTATTTTTATCTTTTGATTGATTGAGTGAATGCAGTATTGGAGATTGGACCCATCTCCATACATACTGAACTATATGTCCAACCTTTTTAAATTTGTTTTTTAAAATTTTGAATCATGATCTCACTATGCTAAATTGCCCAGTTTTGGATTTGAACTTGTGATCCTCCGACCTCAAAATTCTGGAATTCCATTAGTATACCAGGCACACCCAATTTATATAACATTTTGAAAACCAAGTACTAGATCAAAGACCAAATTCTATAAGTAAGCACATTTGGGTAACAGCCAATCAAATCAGCTTATTCAGGAAGAAAAATTCTTAAGAAGAAAGATGGTGTACTTAAAAAAATAACCTACTGGTGTTTCAAACATACGTAATTTATGTACATTACATACAATCCCAGTTTACAAGTATAGTTTTGATTTTGCAAAAGTGAACAGCTATATAAATACTGTCTCAAGCAAAAGCAAAAACCATCTCCGATATCCCCAAAATACATTTTGAATTTTGAATTCTTAGAATTTCTCTATATGTTTATATTGTCAGGTCATGTCACCTGAGGTTTAATGTCATTTGTTCTTACCTTTGGTCTAAAAGTAGCAAAGGGCCAATACAGTAATTGTGTGGGGTTAAAGTATTCCAGGAAATGTTTTGTTTATAACTCTAACTAAAAGGTTTTTTAACTTGTTGATGTTTCTTCACCAGGTCTTTCCAGCTCAAAACCAGCGGGCGATCCCTGAAAGAGTCTATATTGGAATCCTAGTTTCTAGTTTGATTTTGTTCATCATTTTGGTTGTCATCATTATCCAAAGTAAGTCATTTTAAAGTTGTTCTTCAAGGGAGTAGACCAAGGGATCTACAACCAGATGCCTGTATTCAAATACTGTAACTCCATGTGTATCGGGGACCTGACCAAGATCCCTTATATTCCAAATGAGTGTATGGCAAAGACTTAAATAAATGAGACAAGTAGTATGATTTTAGGACTTTTGGAGGATCAAAACCCTCTAGCAAAGTTCAAGATGCTGTGGGCTGAGGTAAAGAGCTTCTCTGGATGACCCATATTTATTAGGTTTTTGAACAGAGGGGATACTAAGGAAAGTACAGGAACTGAGCAGGACCTTGGGAGCCGCTTCAAAGACTTCTCCAAGTGGTAAATTAAACCAGATTAGGAGAACTGTTTATCTACATAACATTGATGGTGGGAATGAGACAGCAGGAGTGAGATGCCTGCAGTTAAAGTCTTTATTAGTCAATTGGAGTTGGAACCAGGTGTCCTCAGGGCTGGCCTTACTTTGCCCTTTGAGGCATCTCTGGCATCACAGGCCACTATAGGTCTCAGCCAGGACCAATGATTCATAGAGGTTCACTTATTAAGGGTCTGCTGCCCATCTGTAGTCAAGAGGCCGGGGCCTAAGACAGATTCACAGATAAACTTACAAAAGCCAATCAGTTAATTTTATATCCTGCTCAGAGCTGCTTCGAAGTGTTCTCTATCACATGTGACAGGACATTTTGGTTCCACATGAATTCCCTTGTCCCCAAATCCTCATCTGTCAAGTGCACCTGGTAGTAACTTCTGTTTCTCAGGGGCTGAGTTGGTACCTATAACATATGGGGAATGATTTATGATGTATGGGAAATGCACAATAGTCCTAAGCTGTTATTTTGGAAAAGATCTTTTTGCTATGTACAGTATCTCTAAATCTCACAGTGCTCACATTCTAGAGATTTAACTAAATACCATTGTTTCTTGTACTTGCCCTTTATTTTTAAATTCCTGCCCTCATACAGAGAAAAATTAAATTTAAATTATCTGAAAAGGAATTAAATACTAAGAAAGAAGTTGTTGAGCAGGTTTGGATTGTGATAAGTAAAAAACCATTGTGATACATGAGATGCGTTTTTCTTTTCCCCTTAATGTCTAATTTTGTCTCCATGGGTGCTATGTTGAAATATTAGAATACCTATTTAGCAGAAGAGGCAAATGAAATTTTGGAGGGGACACTGTAAAAATAATATTAATACTACAATTTAGGTCTTTGAGAGACAGCCATCCTAGGATGAATGCCCCTTTTCTGCCAAATGTGTGTGTGTGTGTGTGTGTGCGTGCACACGCAAGCATTTGCAGGTGTGTATTTCTCCTTCCAGTGAAAGAACCTGAGTCACCTTTTTGTAAGATACAGTATATGAACTCCTTGCTGATCTATTTTATGTGTCTGGGAAAAAATCAGAAAGCTAAGTATGCTTGTCAAATTTGAGGAAGATTTCATCTATTACTATATTTAAAACTTGTTTAGTCATATAATGATTATTTAGAAACAGGGTAAAGTACCTCAAATATGCTCCATTTTTTAACCAAAATAGTCTTTATCCTCCTTTTCAGTGGGGAGATTACCTTGAATATAAAAATTTAACACAGGATGCAAGGTCTATGATAGAGATATAAACTTTAGCATGCTGCCTTCTGTCCCAGTTGGCCTGAGACAAACTTGGGTTTATCCCTGATTTCCTGCAGCCAATTAAGAAAACTGAATTTTCCCATTGTATTAAATCAAGACAATTTAAAAATGTCTTTATAACAAGTTAGGATATGTGGGGGAATGTACCCAACAGTAATGAAAATGAGACACTGAGCACTGAAGGGCTGGTATGGATTTCTGTGAACTCAAATGGGGTTGCAGGGAAGAATTACCTGAGTTACCAGGGGAGGGCGCGAATGATAACAGAGTATACTTGTTTGGAGGCAGATATGAACGTTTTTACTGACATGATTAATTTTTTTATCCACTCCTTCCTGGCTTCCTCTACCCTGACTTAGAGTATTTCATCAGCAAAAACATGACATGGACCCTAAGGTAAGTTTGAAATGGTTTATGCTAACACCTTTTGATGTTCTTTCTCTAGTAAAAATAAAAAATAATTATGCTTATTTGCTCTCTTTTTCTCCTGAGCTACTCATTTTTTTTTTTTTTTTTTGAGACACAGTTTCATTGTGCAGTTCAGGCTGGCCTTGAAGTCACTTTGTAGCCCAGGCTGTGATCCTCCTTCCTTAGCTTCCAGAGACCTGGGATTACAGGGTGTACCACCACCCTTGGCCCATTGTTTCCTCTGAATCCTACAAATGTCTCTCCATGAACACCTCTGTTGTTACAGAAACCTTCCTGCAATGCTTTGAGTCTCTGTATTTCCCTCCAGTTGTGGCAGAACTGGCATAGAAGGAGCTTTTCCTAATCTTTGAGTAAAAGAACTACAAGTTTTCCTCCATGGAGCTGTAAACTGCGTGAATCATTTTGCTTCATTTTAAAAAAATTTTCTTCAATGCTTTCTTTTATTATTTTTCTTGTGTGTATTTCATTCAAATCTGATTTAGAAAACAGAAAACATGTAAACAAATGAACAAGGTCCCTGTAAGTGTTTCCCTATAGACACCATGAGAAACACAGAACAGGCTAATTGAGTGAACCCCAGCAAGCAGATTTGAAGGAAGCTCATTCCTGGCTGAAGAAGCAGGAAGTACAGAGCCTGTGAAGCAAGAAGAGGGCTTCTACTAATGCACAGCTCCCCCCACTCCACCCTGCCCCAGAGCCAGCTCACTCTGCTCATTCCCATGGCTCATCTGGCTCTATAGACACTTATTACACTTGTGAAGTTTAATCTTTTTGACTGCATCTATGCCATGCAGTTATCTGCCCCACTAGAGAGCCAAATGTCCTGCTTCATTCACCTCAGGTGGTCCTTATGCAAGGTCATAGTTTTGATTCCAAATCAACACCACTAAACCACTGTTTGTTACTCCTAGTCGTGCTTTGTGGATGTCTCTGCATGGGTCTGCCCGTGTCTGCGTTCCATGGGCCAACCCACAGGATTTGCCTTCAACAGTGTCCCACACACTGTAAGTGCCCAACACGTCGTGGCCTTTATTATTGCAATGAGGCCTTCACATCATTAAATCTATGAGGTGGGCCCTTAATATTCTCATTCTACAGATCAGAAAACAGGTTCAGACATTCGAAACACATCCCAGGTCCTACCACACAGTCTATAAAGAACCAAATCTCAGGAACTTACGCTCATAAATATTTTTCATTAACTGCTCTGGACATGGAAAGGAAATGCTTCACTTAGGTGTGAAATGATGGGCTGTAGCATTCTTTGAGTCATTTGATTTCTAATCTTGCATTGTTGACTGTCTTTTTTTTGGTTTTAGTTTTATTACTGTGTAACTTATTGTAATTTATTGCAGAAAATGTAATGTATAAAAAGCAAAAGAAAATCCCAGCTTACATATAATGAACATTTCCTGATGACATTTTATTTTTGGAAAATGTACAGATTTGAATTTCTTGAGATAAGAACTTTTTATCACGTGGGTGACAGACCCAGGACCATAGAGATACCTTGTCCATGTGTTCTTTTTTTTTTTTATCGGTACCAGGGATCGAACTCACAACCGTGTGCTTGCAAGACAGGCACTTATGCCGTTGAGCTAAATCCCCAGCCCCCATGTGTTCTTTTAAATGTAGTGAGTGACAGGACATTCCTCATCTGTGCCTGATTTAGGACTCAAGTTCTACATTTTCAAATTAGCAGTAGGCACTATTATACAGTCACATCACAGCACCAGACAGGAGTTGAAGTTCAGTCCACTTTCTTCCCTGATAGGCCACTCCTTGATTTCTGTGTACCTCAGTTAGTGATCCTCAGGGAGGACCCCCATATACCAGGGGTACAGTGTGAACCCTCCAAGCACTTACACTTGGTACCTCCCAAGAATGATATGAAAAGAAGGCACAGGAAACACCAAAGCTCTTTTTGAAAAGTTAATCCTTTCATCTTCAGTGTTGTTTATTGATATTAGTGTTTTAAACATTTTCTATCCCAGGCTTTTGAGATTCACCCATAAGACACAGCAAGGTTTTGGCACCATAATCCAGAATGAACAGGTGAAACACAACTGTCTTGCTGCCTGCAATACTCTTCTGTTCTTTATTGATCTTACAAGATGTGAATCACTAAACTAATTTAATAACCCTCTCTAAAAGTTTGGAATTCACCATTGTGCAAAGCTCTGTCATCTCATTCTTAGCCATATTTGAAAATTTAGTAACTCAGTTTGATACCAGACATGTGTCTTTTTAGAGTTCTCATTTTTTTGCTATTCTGTGAGTACCCTGAAGGACACTATTCTGAGTTTTTTATTTTTTGTGCTAGGGATTGAGCTTAGGGTTTTCTCACGGATTTACATTCACCATGTAACTCAGTTTAGGCTCAAATTTATGGTCCTCCTGCTTTAGCCTCCTGGTCGCTGGAATTACAGGTGTTCACCACCACAGTCTATTCATATATGAAGTCAGACATTGCTGCAGTTTAATACCAAGGACCACACTTTTCACACTGACAAAAAGGTGCATTGTTTTTTCCTTTTGTGTGAACAGGGCTCCTGGAAGTCACAAATAGCCAAACTTGCTGGATCTTAAATATAAGCATTCCTCACACTTTACAAGTCACCTGCTTTTCTCTTACTCATGCTATCCTTTAACAACTCTTTCTGCAGCAAGAGCCGTCCTCAAATTCAAGCTTTTCAACTGCAAGACCCAGTAGAAGACAAAGTGTACATCATCAAGGATAATGTTTATAGCCTTGATTAAGACTCAGCAGTACTCTCTGCCTGTGACTGCAGAAGACAGTGACCAGAAATCACCATGCCCAGCACCTTTTCACTCCCAAGACCATCTCTGCATCAGTTTTATCTGTCATTCCCACAGCTCAGTGCTGTTAGTTAGGGGAACTCTCGGGGTCAAAGCCATACATTGTCAAATTCATTGTTAATGTAGTCCAGTCTTCCCATGCACCATGGAGCTCAAGGTCAAACATGAACCCCTCATGGTTTTGTCTTTTCCTTGGACTCCATGTTTCTTCTGTGCATCAAAGAAAGTAATCAGCAAGTGAATCTAGCACCAGCATCATGAGCAACAATATATAAAAATCAAAATATCCAATTTAAGATTTCATTCGGGAGCGTTTCATGATTATCTCTCGCTTTTATATTTTAACTTCCAATATGACATTGCATATGTTTCTTAAGTGTGAATCACGTGAGTATGCAGGATTTTATTTCCCATAGGAGAAAGTAGAAGTGAGTGCAGTTTCGTCACTGCAGGTGTATATGTTTTGTCATAGCTCTGTGTGATCCCTGGATCCTGGTGGCTATTGTAGCTCTCAGATGAAGTTACAATGCTGAGTAGGAACCAAGCAGGCACCAGGGAAGGCAGTCACTTGCCATGTGGCTCATCACACTTATGCTGTGTGTGATGCCAGCCCTGTGCCACGGCTACATCTGAAGCAAGTTTCAGAATGAGGTAGGGCAGAAATGAAGGAGGGAATAAAGGGAGGAATTGGGAAAAAATGTTTTCTAACTTACAAGATTTCTACTCTGTGTATAGTAGTATTTAAATTGTTGTCACTGATTTGAACCAAAATTCTAAATTTTCCCCCAAAATTTTAGATTTAAAATTATTTCTGAAGGTTTTTTGTGCCTAATCAACACCAGTACTATTTTTTCCCTATTTAAGTAAATTATTGGTCTTTCCGAGAGAGTTTAAAAAAAACAACACTATTGTAAAGACAGCTTCAGTTCCAGGTATGATTCTTTAAAAGTGTTGATGTACGAGCGCTAGCACTGTCAGAAAAGAAGCATTTCTACACACTCGACAAACGGGGCTGGGTATTCATTTCAATTTCAAATTGAGCAAATCCTGAACTAATTGACACTTGAAGTTCATAGCTGCTTTCACCATGGTGGCAGTGTTTTCTTTTCCTGAAATTTGAAGCAACATACTTAAATGTGAAGCTTTAAAATAGAAGCCCAGATTTGGAGATGCTCTGAAAAGACTTGTCAAAAGTGTGGGTTGCATTCTGACGTGGCCAGGGCTCTAGTAGATGGAGCCACACTGCACTGCTTGCTTTCCTGTCAATTTATTGTATTTCTGACTGATGCCTACAGGGTTTTATATTTATGATACCTACTTGAAATATAGTTCTCTTGGAAGTCCTCTTGGAAGTTAATAGTACCTTAAAGGGCCCGGCAATCTGGTTACCTGTTTAGCATTTCCAAAATGTGTTTGAACCGAAGAGTATCATTGACTAGTGACATCCTGTAAGACAAAATACATGGGGGCTTGGGAGGGAACACATTGTACAGGATTAAGAATTGGATCTAGGACCAGGGATATAGTTCAGTGACACACTGTGCCTGCCTGGCAAGTGCAAGGTCCTGAGTTCAATTCCTCGTACCCATAAAAAAAAAAAAAAACAATTGGATCTAATTTACGATTTTAACTCTTAGCAGTAACACTAGATGACAGGGTATCTTTCTCTTTATTCCTGTTAGGTATAATCATTTGGTATCTACCTCATTATATAGTGGTAGTTCCAATAAAATGATACCTTTTAGAAGACTTTGAAAAGTAAAACGTGTCCTTAATGTGAATTTTTATAGTTCTTTGTATTCTTTGGAGATAGCAAATGAAAAATGGGCAAAAATAAGATAATGTGATGTGCCTAGCTTTATTTTGTTACATGATGGTTTGGGCCTTTGAGGGTCATTCGTACTTTCATGTGAATTTCAGGATTTTTTTTTTCTAGTTCTGTGAAATATATTTTGATAGAGATGGTGTGGAATCTGTGAATTGCTTTGGGTAGTTTGAACATTTTGACAATACTAGTTCTTCATGGAACATGAACAAGGGATATCATTTCCTTTATTTTCACTTCTTTATTTTGTCAGTATGTTGGGATTTTCATTTAGAGATCATTTGCTCCCTCGATTACATTTATTCCTGTATTTTATTTCTATTATAGCTATTTTGAATAGGGGATTGCTTTCATGATTTTTCTCACAATTTTATTATAAAAATGCTATTGATATCTGTAAGTCGATTTTATATCTTGCAATTTTGTTAAATTAATTTGTCAATTAAAAAATAGTAAAAAACACTACAAGTGTTTCTCTCAGTAGATTTTTGTAGTGAGAGCAGTGATAGCAGATCCAGGATCATTAGGTGATTTCACTGGAATTATGGTCATAAATCACTTGATATAGGTCTTATATACACATATATCTGATATATATCAGCTATATATCATATATACATATATATATATATATATATATAATTTTGGAAATAATGTTCTTTTTGAAACAGTTTATGTTGGATGGTTTCATTACTATACTATAGAAAAAAATTGGTAATAACAGAGGAAGAAGGGATAAGAAAAATGAGGTAACCAGGCATGGTGTGCACGCCTATAATCCCAGTACTTGGGAGGCTGAGGCAGGAGGATTGTTTTAAGTTTGAGACCAGACTGGGGTACAAAATGAGCTCAAGGCCAGCCTGAATTACATAGCAGGACCCTGTCTCAAAGAGACAAAAAGAAAAAAAAAAAAAAAGAAAAGAAAAGAAAAAGGAGGAATTAGTTAATCTTATAGGTCACATGAAATTTTGTTTTGATTTCGAAGTGTTGAGACATGACAGTCTATTACTACAGTTGTCCTGGAATAATAGAATACTGCTATAATAATATTATTTGTTTAAATTGCTGAAATTTTGTACACCTTTACCCAATCATTCACTGACAGCTATGAAAATGGGATAATTTTTGTGAGTAAATTAAAATGAGAGATTCTTACTGGATGTGTAATTAATTTTTTTTTTTAATTTTGAAAACTGACTTGACATTTCTTTCAGTTCATCTGTTAGCCTGGGCCTCGAATCTTCATCTGGCTGTGGGCTGCTAGGATGTGGCCAGAGTATGTCAGACTGTACTGATGGTCCAGAAAGTGCCAGGTCTTCTTGGTGCTGGAGAAAGAGCCAGGCACAATAGCTCCTCTCTATAATCTCAGTACTCTGGGAGGCTGACTTAGGAGGATCTCAAGCTTGAGTGACTTTGCCAGACTCTGTCTCAAAAATAAAATGTAAAAGAAGCCGAGGATGTAGCTTACGTTGTATGAAGAGCCTAAGTTCCATTTTCAGTGCTGAAATAACCAAGAAAATGAGAAAACAAACAAAACTCCCATCATTCTGGTGCTGATCAAGACAAGGAAAAAGAGAATATTGTGAAAGAGCCTGGTTTCTCCACTTGTGTGACTGGGAGCAGAAATTGTGTTAGGGGACTTCCCATTCACTGTGAGCTGTTGGACTTCATCCCTGGTCTCTGCCTACTAGATGCCAGTAAGATCTTCCCGGTGTGACAACTGCCAGTGTCTGCTGAGGGGTGACCCCAGCCGTAGCTGTGAACCCCTGTGATACAGGACTTGGGGCTTTAGCATGGCTCCAGGGGCTGCCTCTGGGAAAACTGTGATGTTTGAGAGGAAAGCAAAAGAATGTGTGTCAGCTGTGAGAACATCTACTGGAAGACCCGGGGCAGGAAGAAGCCTAAACACTGACAGAGAAAACTGTTCCGCGGCCTTGGCTACAGCAGAGTGAGAGCTGAGGGCCAGGAAGTGAGGCTGGAGAGACGGGAACTGGGGAGCAGGGGCTGGTGGAAAGGGCCCTAGGCACACATCTGCTAGAGAAAAGGATCTTTTAGAAAACAAAAGTCCTTTAGCATGTTAAAGGCTAAACCAACTGGTCCTCTATCCACACATAATGTCTCAGCATCTTCCTGTGCTTCAGTGGCACTGCTAAGTTCTGTTAAAGTTGGCAGAATAGAGGGGGAGAAGGGTAAATTTGGGGCTGTGTCATGGTACCCAGGAGAAGATCTGTATACCTGTAATCCTGGCACTTGAAAGGCAGAGGCAGGAGGATCGTGCTGAATTTGAGGCCAACTTGGGTACAGAAAAAGAACCTGAATGAATGAATGAGTGAATGAATGAATAGGGGTTCCCAGAAAAAAGAGGATCACAAATTTGTCCATTCCTGCACTGGGTACAGCAGCAGCTGAGAATACAACCCCAGAGCTGCAGCTGAGAGGCAGTAGTAGGTGGGTGGTATAAGGATCCAGTGGATTTTCAAGAAAGTTATGGGTTTTTCTGTGTAAATGCATCAAACTTGATGTTTACTGTTAGGATGACTAAAACTTTTAAAATGAACTAACCTAAAGTTATTTTAGTCAGTAATAGCAAAGGGCAAAGTAAACACATTAAAGGCTATGGAGATAAATGAGACCATAGTGCTGATTAAAATACAGATTCTGATAGTGAGTCAGGTGGGACCCAATCATTTGTGTTTGTTCTAATGACAGAAGATAGATACTACTCATTAGTTTTCATTTCAACAAAAACATTCAGATTTGGTTGGTGAAAGGATTGGTAGAAATAAGAGTATGTATATCAACTCCTCTTTATTTTTGGAATTTTTATTTTAAGGTGAATAAAAACAAAGAAAATAGAACAGAATAAAGCCAAACAAAACAGTGTAACAGGATTTCAAAACAAGATAATAGGAAATCAACAATGGTTACTGTAATGCTTCTTGTTGTCTTCAAAATAGCTGCCCATATCCTTAGACATAGTAAAATCATGCAAAACAGAACAGAATAGAGCCAATAAAAACAAAACAACAGATGTGATACAAGATAATAGTAAATCCAAAATGGTTACCATAATATATCTTGTTATCTTTGAAACAGCAGCCTGTGCCATCAGATACAATAAAATCAAACGAGACAGAACAGAATAAAATCTAACCAAAAAAGAAACAATGAAAATGATACAGGACTTCAAAACAAGATAGTAGGGAATTAACAATGGCCACCACAGTCAGAAGGAGAGTCCCAATAGATGCTACATTGCATATTGTTATCCTCTAAACAGATGGTCAGACTACTGGCTTTAGGCCTGCAGAGTCAGTGAAACACTGAACACTACAAGCAGTAAGTTGTATTTTAACTCAGTAGCTATCTTGTTAGCCTGTGTTTCTCTGCATCAGCTGGTTGCATATGGGAAGGGGTGTTGGCTCTTCCTGTCTCAGCCCACACACTAGAGGGGTTGGGTGTCTAGTTCTCCTTCTGACAGCCTGTGCATGATGCCAACTTGCAGCAAGGGCTTGGCATCTTTTTTGGCTTCTTGTTCTCCTCCCCTGCAATCCACAAATGGTGCCAACTCACAGGAAAGGGCTGGTGTCTCAACCCCTCCTTTCTGTTTCAGGAGTGTATTTCAGGAAAGGGACACAGAACTATTTTGGACAGTACAGGCATTGTATTAATACTTTGAGCCAAAGAAAATCCCTCCCTCAGAGTCCCAAAGTGTAGGAAACACTGAGAAATGTGAAAACACTTACTCTCTGGTTTTCTTCACTTCCCTGCTGAAGAAATGTCTTATCTATTTTGATAGAACTCTCTGGAAGAAGAAAACAATGATTTGTTCTTCACTTTCACTCAATTAGGTCTTTTTTGTTGATTGTGAATGGTTTGGGATGTCTTGGGACATATGTGCTCCCCAAGCTATTTATTCTTGGACTGTTGCTCTCATCAAATTTTTGAAGGAAAAATACATGAAGAGCTGTTGGTTGCTCACTGCACAGGTAATGCTAGCCTACCCAAACTAGATGATGCCTTTGGTATCCTTGATGTAAAATGTGAGCAAAGAATACGTGGGGCTGCAGAAAGACATTCAGATAGAATCACTCTCTGTGTCTGTGAGTACCAGTCTATGAGCTGAAATGGTGGGGGAAATGCACATCAGTGCTGAACTTGTGCTAACTTTGTTATTTTCCCTAACCAATACAGCATAACTATCGCATAGCATTTATACTGCATTAGGTATTACAAGTAATTGAGGTGCTTCATAGTATATGAGAGGATGTACAAGTATTGAAATGTTTTGTATAAAGGATCTGAACATCATGGATTTTGGTGTCTGCAGAAGGTCCTAGAACCAGTCCCTCTTGGATAACTGAGGACCACTGTTCTTTGAACTGCTGAGCTCCCAGGAATCCAGTTTTCAACTTCCTTTCCAGCACTTACTTGGAATTTTGATGGCCACTTACGTTTGTCCCCATTCTTCTCCAAGTGTTTTCTGCACAGGGCCAGCTGTGTAATCTAAAAGCCAAGATCTGACTGGATCCTGAAATTTTTCCCCATTGGTCCCGATTCCACAGTGAGCTGTCTCCCTTTATTCTCAGCTTACCTGCCCTCTTCAGGGCATCATTCCTTGCTGTGCCTCAGTGAACAGAAATGCCTCAGATGCCTCCTGTTTACTGAGGGTGTCATCCCACCTCCTGGGACTGCTAGTCTTCTTTTTCTCTACCAGTCACATTATTCTGCAGGTCTCAGCCCCAGTGACTCCCTTTCAGCCCTTCTGTGCCTCATCCTTCCAGACAGAATTAACCTGTCTTTTAATCTATGCAGCCCCTTTTAAGTTAATCACTGTACTCAGGGAGATGGAGTGCTTCCCATGTGCCAAGCATGGTGCCAATGCCTAGCTCAGAACATCCTGTACAAGACCAGGCCCATATCCAGCCTGTGTTGCATCTTTGGGCAAAAGATGAAGAGACCCTGCCTCATCCTTCTGTCTCACAGAGTCCTGAGCTGGGACAGAGGGCCTGCAGTGGATTTTGAACTGGAAGCTTTGTGCTATGCAAATAGAAACCATAAACGATTACCTATAATTTAGTCCCCTGTATTACAGATGTTTATGTTTTTATACTCAGCTCTTTGAGGGAAGTGTCTATGTTTCCTCAACATCTAGCTTATATTAGTTGGTGTTCAATATCAAATGAAATTAGGAAAAAAAATCAGAGAAGACATTCAAGAACCTTCCTGTGTGGACTAAGAATGGGATGACACTGGAAAGAGTGTCTCTAAAGTATTTTACAAATTGCTGTGATTTTTCTGGAATGTAGAAGTCTTTTGGAACCCCAAGGACTCTTCATGATGAGTAATTTGCCACCCCGGCTATTGCATATTAAGTCATCTGGCCAGCTTGGAAAACTGCTCATGCCCTGACCAGCTGAATCAAAATCCAAGGAGCTAAGGTGTGGTTTCAGAATTTTAAAAATTTTATTAGGTGATCTATCTGTTATTTCAGTGATTCTCAGGCTAAAAACCACTGACCTAGAGAGACTTGGACAGGGTAGATGACAGCATGTTTTCATGTTGTAAGTATTAAGTGCCATGGAGGAAAATAAAGACGCAAAATAAAATAGGAAAATATGAACAATGAGTTAGTATGGGTGAAGGAGCAAATAGTGAAAAGGGCATGAAGCTGAGTGATAGTAAACCCCTCTTCGCTCTAGCTCATGGCAATAGCATTGTATGGGTAGCAAGCCCAGGCACCAGACATTTGACTTCTGCCATGTTTCTGCAAAACTTCTCAGCAAGCCAGCTGACCACTATTTAGTTGTTTTTGTTCCTGGGATTTCTGAGGACTCACTGTTCTGAGGACCACAAACCATAAAAATAAGCAAAGAAGAAATTCCCCTTCCGTCTGTGAGGAAATGCTCGAAGGTAACCTCTGTTCACAGTCTGGATTGCTGAGATGGGATTTACTGCTTGGCAAACCCTGCACCTGCAAGAGCATAAAAATATTTTGATGATGACTGATTTTTACATTTCTTAATAATCTTTTTTTAAGAATAGTTTTATGCTCACAGCAATATTGGGTGGAAAGTACAGAAAGTTTCCATATAGTTACCCTCCCTACTCAACCCCCCTTCTCCCTTCTCCTTCCCCATCATAGTGTGCCCCATCAGTATGAACACATTTGTTGCAATTTACGAGCCAACACTGACATGTCATTATCAGTTGAAATCCATAGATTATACTATAATTCTTTCTTGATAATTGTTATGGCTGATACGGAGATTAAGGGCAGTAGACTAATCTGGCAGAAGAAATTTTAAGGCAGTTGAATGTTGAGGCAGTAGCATGGCGATTATTGGGAGCTTTTAGCCAGATTTATGTTGTGAATCAAGAGCAAAGAGCCCAGCAGGATGATTTAAAATGTTGTGAGTTTGGCCAAAAAGGAAGCGCTAACAAAGCTGTAGACTTCAAAGACAGAGCTGAGGAAATCTCAGTTGTTGAGAAGGAACAGAATAGAAAAGATGGCCTGAAGGCATCACAAAAAGCAGCAAATCTCAAACTTCTGCAGCCTCAAAACTGCAAAAATCACAGACTTTGCTTTGAGGCAAAAGCCACAGAGCACCATGTTCCAGTATGACAGGGGTGGCTGCACCATGTTCTAGAATGGCAGAAGCATAGAGAATTTGTTCCTCACAATTGGGTTCAGAATGCACTCGAACCCTGCAGCCAAGAGAAAAGAAAGCTTGGCCGCTGCTTCAACTGGCAACAGACTTCAGCGTGATCCACACGGCATTGGTTTTAGGTGCAGAAATAATGCACAAGTTCTGAGGTTAAAAAATCTTCCACTCCCAGGCAGTGTACCCCTGAGAGGGCAGTTTGTGAAGCTGTGAGTGTGAAGCTGAAGATGCAGTGGAGACCCCAGAACTTTGGAAAAGCCAGGAAAGTGTATCATCTAAGAAAAAAGGAGGGAGCAAAGCCAGCCTAGAGGAAAAGCTATGGAATCTGTAACCACCAGAAGTGCCATAGGGTTGGAACCACACAAGCCCTTTGGAGCTCACAATTTGCCACAGATTGCTTTAAATGCTGGACGTGCAACTACAGGACTTAATGCTTGCTTTTCTGGATTTTGGACTTGCTTTTGTCCCAATCCTTTGTGTCCTTCTATTTGTACCTTTTGGAATAAAGATTTTTATCTTGTGCCATTGAATGTTGTTTTCATTTGTGCAGGAGCTTGCTACTAAGTGTTTGTCTTACATTTTTGTGGAGATTTGGGACTTGGATTTTTCAGCAATGCTGAAACTGTTAGGATTTTGGCAACTCTCGAAGATGGACTAAATACATTTTGCATAAAGGGATGTGCATGAGTCTTTCAAGGCCCAGGGACAAAATGTTATGATTCTAATATAATATAATATAATATAGATAGACTTAATACTGGTCCTTAAGGATTATTAAACCTGTGTTACAATGTTCAACTTGTAAAATGTTAAGAATAAGCATGCCTTGCATATGGAAACTGGTTTAAAGAAATGTGTCTGGTTTCCAAGTTGACAAGGAGTAGATTGTTATGGTTGATACATTGTGTCAACTTGAGAAGTTCAACTAAGAGATTCAGCAGAGAGGCTGAACCTTACTTTGTAAATATCCTCATCCTGTGCAAGAGGTGGGCTGCATACAGTATAAAGGAGGAAAAGAGGCTTACTCTTCCCACTTTTGCTGTGATGGCTTTTGGCTGGCTGGTGCCTTGAAGTGTTGTCCCTCAGCAATGCCACCCTGCCTTGGAGCCACCTGTATGCACTGAAACCTCCATAAACAGTGAGCTAAATAAATAAACCTTTTCTTCTTTCATTTTGGATGTTCATTTTGTCCTAGCAACGAAAGAAAAGTAACCAAGAAAATATTGTATATTCTATGTGTTTTGAAAAATGTCTAATAACAAGTATTCACACCTATAGTTTCACAGAGAGTAGTTCCACTGCCCTAAAAGTCCTCCGAGCTCTGGTTAATTATTCTTCCCTTTCGGCACACACTTAGTGACCACTGGTCTTACTTTTTCCTTAATTTTGCCACTGCAGTACATCATATATTTGGAATCACACACTTTCTTATTGAGATTGGTTACTTTCACTTAGTATTTACAATTCCTCCATTTGTTTTTTGGGCTCATTTCTTTTTATTTGTGAATAATATCCCCACGTCTGAGTTTGTTTATGCAGTCAGCTACTAAGGGACATATTTGTGATTTTCAGGTCTTAGCAGTTTATTAATTAAGCCAGGATAAACTTTCTGTGCATGTTTTGTAACACATTTTTTATCTGACTTGGTTGAGTATTAAGGAGTACAATTGCTGTGTTGTTTGGTATTTTTTGAGACAGATTCTATGTAGCTCAGGCTGAAATTGAACTCACAGTGGTCTTTCTACCTCAGCCTTGCAAGTGCTGAGATCACGGTTGTGCACCACCATGCACAGCACAATTGCTGTGCGGACTGGCAAGAAAATGTTTAGTGTTATAGGAAACTGAATGACTCAGTCATTTTGCTTTCTTAGTAGCAATGAAGATGAGTTCCTGTTGCTCCACATCCTCAGTGGCAAATGGTGATGAATCTGTCATTCTACGAGGGATGTGATGGGTTTCTGCTGTTTCTTTGTGTCCTCTAATAACAGGATACTATGCATGTGCTTATTCTACTACCTATACGTCTTCTAGGGAGATGTTTCATCAGGCGTTTCAGCCGTTTTTAAACCAACATTATCTTACTGAGTTTTATATGGTTTTTTTGTAAATATTTTCTTCCGGACGACATTGTCTTTTTGTTCTCTTGACAGTGTCTCTTGCAGAGGTGGTTTGAAATTTTAATTCCAACTGGCCATTTTATCTTTTGTGGATTACATTTTAGATGTGCTATCTAAAAACAGCATTACTACACCCAAGGTTATGTGTTCTCTTATTATCTTGTAGGAGTTTAATAGTTTGGCCTTTTACATGTATTGGTTTGATTTGTTTTATGTTAATTTTTGTGAAGGGTGAAAATTTGTATCTAGGTACAGTTAAAAAACATGTTGAAGTCCAATTAACTTGACTCCATTTACTAAGACTCTCTTTTCTACTGTATTATTTTTTTTTTTATAAAACAATTTGTCTGGATTAGTATGGACTGTTATTTTGTTGCAGTTATTCCTTTGTCTATGATTGTATGTGTGACACATTATTTTGATTATTACAGCATTGCAGCAAACCTCAAAGTTGGATAGTTTGTCTTTCGATTTTGTTCTTTTCTGTCAATATTATATTTTCTACTCTGTGTATTTTGTTTCTTCATTTACACTTTAGGTTCATGTTTTCCCTTTTCACAAAATAGTTTTCTCGAACATTGATTTGAAGTGCATCAAATCTATAGGTTTGGGAAGAACTGATGTCTTTTCAGTGCTGTCTTCTAAGAACATGATTTATCTTTTCATTTATTAATTCTTTAACTTTAAAATAATGTTTTAATTTTCTCACATAGGTCTTGTATGTGTTTTTTTAGATTTGCTTTATGATGTTTTATGCTTTTAGTGCTAATAGAAATGGTATTATATTTTGGTATCAAATTCCAGTGTTTCATTGCTGGTTTATTGAATGATAATAGAGTTTGGATATTTTATATCCTGCAACTTTGCTGTAATCATTACCATGTAGCAATGTTTTTTGTTTTTTGTTTTTGGTCTATGTTTGGAATTTTCTATAACTGTGTCATATGTGAATGTAGAATATTTTATTTCTTCCTTCACAATCTGTATACTTTTTGTTTCTCTTCTTAATTATATTAGCTAGGACATCAATATGATGTTGAAAAGGAATGATGAGGAGAGATTCATGATTTTTTTCTCATCTTGTTGGTGAGAGCATCTAGTTTCTTATCATGAAGTTTAGTATTAACTATACATTTTTTAGTAGGTTTTTAAAATCCAGTTGAGGAAGTTTCTTTCTACATTCACAATTTTTAAGAACAAAGATTTACATGGACTTTTCTATTTCCCTGACCTTTAAACTCAGCATCCTTTTGTGCTTGACCTCTTCATAGCATTTGTCCCCAATGACTAAACCATCTTTCTGATCAGGCCATTTTTCTTGGTTTTCTTCTCTCCCTCTGCATTTATTCATAAAATTTGGAGCTAGAGGCACTTCTCTGTCTCTTTAAACATTCATGCACTCCAGGACTCAATGGACTGCCCTCTTTTCCCTGGCTTTTTTGCTTTATTCACTGGAGATTCCTCAAATCTCTGTGAAAACCAGGTCTCTGTCCTGGACTTCAGATCCAGGTATGAACTTCTGACTAGGGAATTTCTCTGGATATTTCATAGGTAGAGGTTTTTTTGCTGTCCAGATCCGAACTTTGTATCTTTTAGTCCCATTCCCCTAAAAAGCATCATGCCCCAAAGTATTTGCACAGGGAATGGTGATGCATGCCTGCAATCTCATTATTCAGGACGCTGAGGCAGGAGGCTAGCTGTGAGATCAAGGGCAGCCTAGACTACATAGCAAGACCCTGTCTCAAAGCAGAACCAAACCAAACCAAACTACACCCCAAACTTCCAACCAAGTAAGAAAACAAACAAACAAATAAACAAAAATGTATATATTCTCCATTCTCCTTTCCTGCTAAAAGCCAGGTCTTTGTCCTGAGCTTCATGCTGATTGGGTGATTTTTCCTGGATATTTCACACACAGAGGGATTGTTCACTGTCCAGATCTGAGCTTAGTACCTTTTAGTCCCACCTCCCCAAACAGTATCATGTCTAATAATTATTTGCACAGGACATGGTGATATATCAAGTGTAATCTCATTACTCTGGCAAGTGAGGCAGGAAAATCACTGTGAGCTCAAGGCCTGACAAGACTACATGGCGAGATCCTATCAAAACATTCAAAATATCCTCACAATTCACAAGCAGGCAAACAAGCAAGGAAACAAACAAAAAGTTTATTCAATCTGCATCCTCCTCTCTGTCAGTTATAACACAAACCTCTTTCTCCATCCACTTCCAGGCACTCCACGCAGTCTGCTGGTCATATGTCCTTACAGTCTTGAATCCATCCCCACTCTTGCCCACCTGCATATGTGCCCTTAGCTCATGCCCTCCTTCACTTTGGCTAGATTTTCTCAGTACCCTTCCCTGGTCTCCCTTCCTCTTCCCTTTCTCTCCTCCTGTCACCCTCACTCAGCCACAGCAGAGACAGCACACAGTATGTGATATGTCCCCTTGTTTCACACTCTTCTTTTTTCCCCTACAGAACGGTATCGTAATGTGACCCTGTGATATCTCTTTGCTGGTCACTGTCCACTCCTTGTCCTCCCCATGTTCTTCACCCTGTGCTTCTTGTAAGCCAGATCATTATTAAGCCAAATCATTGTCTAAAAACATAATGTGCTTTTTCATTTTTGCTTCTTTGCATATGTTATTTTGTTTTGTTAATCTTTAATTATTTATTAAAAAAATTTTTTTTTGGTACTGGAAGTTGAACTTAGGACCTTGTGCTTGCTAGTTAGGCATTTGGTCACTGAGCTATATATCAGCCCTTTATTTTGTTTTTCTAAGACATAGTCTAGCTATGTAGTACAGGCTCATCCTGAACTCACTATGTAGCCCAGGGTGACCTCAACCTTGAGATCATCCTGTCTCAGTCTCCTAAGTGCTGGGATTACAAGCATCTGTCACTACTCCTGGCTGATCATGTTTATCTCATCTTTCATTATCTCTCAACACCCTGTGCAGGCTTCATCATTTTCTGGCAGTCTTCTTTGTATTGTCCTCTTGTGACATTCTATACAGGACATATGTTTATATTTTTGCATTTATCAAGACATAATTTCTTTATAAGCCTCCCTCTCCTTTTGACCTGTGAACTTTTCAGGGATAGAAATAGGATATTATTTGTCCCCTTGTTTCTTGACCTGCTCTGCTACCTTGACAGTGACTGTTGACATTCAGTAAGTAATTTTGAATGTTCAAAATTAGTCTTTTTAGTCTCTAGCAGCAAGCCTGTGTGACAAAGAAGGACTCACATTTATTGGACCTTGAGGCAGCAGATTCTCAGGTGGCTCCCAGTGTCCCATTCACCTGATACTGACAACCCTGTGAAACACCCTACTTAGGACCAAGGGCCAGCCTTGTGACTTGCTTTTAACCAGAGGAACATAGCAAAAGAGACCGCAACTGTTGCCTTGTTAACAGATTTCCTTTGAGTCTCTCCCTTTCTGGCTGGGGCGAATGTCAGCCATCAGATAGGAATGTGACACGGCAGGGACCTGAGGATACCCTCGGGATGACGGCCAGCCAGAGTCCCAGGCCTGCAGCCTGACAGACCACAGGAGCTAAAGTCTGCTAAGTGTCATGAGAATGAGCAGAGCAGCCTTTCCCACCTGCACCTTTGGATAAGACCCCAGGCCTGAATGACACTGTGACTGCTTGTTTGCAAAAGACCCTAATGTGGACAATGCAGCCAAGCTTCTCCTCACATACTTTCTTATCCCATAGACACTGTGGGATAGTACATGTGTGTGATTTAAATTGAGCACGTTTATGGTAACCGTGTTTAAACCAGCACTGAACATCTCATGAAGTGTCCGCTCTTTAGCAGGCAAAGTCCGATTCTTCTCATTGTGAGTCCAGGTTAGCATTAGAGGGAGTGTAGCAGAGGCGATGTTGTGGAAGTCGTGCAGCTCAGGCATAAGGAGCCTTGCAGTTTTCTCTCAGACCTCTTGGAATGCTTGTTCTTTTTTTATAATGTATTTTTAAAGTTTTAAAGACAAAAGAATAAAAATGATGATACAGAATTTCAAAGCACAATAATAAGAGATTAACACTGATTAATTTATTGTGCATTATTATCTTCAAAGTAGTTGTTCAGGGTACAAAATATAAGCATGATCAAACAATTGAACCGTAAAAACACGTACTATTCTTTCTGATGAACTAACAAAGATTACTAGTGTAGTTATCTATCTTGTGTGTGTGTATATATATATATATATATATATATATATATACACACATATATATATATATATGAGTATATATACAGACATGTAATTTTCTCCCTTCTTTCTTTTCTCCTTTCTCTATCCCAATTGTTCTTTCCCTTTGAGCAGTTTCTTTCCCTTTCATATTCACAATATCTATTGTACATTTTGTATCTTATTTACTCTTTCAGTTTTCTGCACTAGGGAGACTATATGATATTTGCACATGCAAATCTGAAACATGTGGGACATAGGATGTGGATCCATGCATTTTTATTTTATTTTATTTATTTATTTTTGTCTTTTTGAGACAGGGTCTCGCTATGCATTTCAGGCTGGTCTTGAGCTCACTTTGTAGAACAGGTTTGTCTCGAATTTACAATGATCCTCCTGCTTTAGCCTCCCGAGTGCTGGGATTACAGGAGTGAACCACCACGCCTGGCTGCATTTTGATTTTAGAACTGTTGTTCTCTAAGTTTTCTAATAGCCAGATACATCTTTTTTAAAATTTAAATAAAAAATTCAGTAGTCAGTTGCACTGGCCACAATGGTGGGGTCCCATAGTCATAGGTGACTGGGGACCACCTTCTAGGACAGTGACATAGAGAATACTTCCATCCCACAGGATGTTTTATTTGACAGTGCAGCTGTGGAGCCTGACCTAACCGCTTCTGGAAAAGGTAATTTCCTCAGTCTCTCTTTTTTTTTTTTTTGTACCGGGGATTGAACTCACTGCCTAGCATTTGCTACACAGGCACTTATTCTGCTGAGCTAAATCTCTGGCCCTCAGTCTCTCTTCTTAATGAAGATATTATCCCTATTCACCTTTCCCATGCATTTTTCCATAAAGTTCCTTTTTTTCTTTATCAGTTGAATATCTTTCAAATATTTTTTCCATTCTTTAGATTGTTTCTCCACTTTATTGAGGTTTTTTCCTTTTTGTCATAGTTTTATATAATCACAATGTTTAATTTTTTGCTTTTATTATTCATGCCTTGGCAGTCTCACAAAAGTTACTGCCTATATCACTACCTTGAAAAGTTTCCACTATATTTTCTTCTATTAGTGTCATAATGTCATTGAAACTATGATCTTCAATCCATCCTGAGTTGTTTTTTTGTTTTTTACAGGGTGAGAGAAAATTGTCAAATTTTAGTCTTCTGCATGACTATCCAGTGTTTGCAGCCCTGTTTACTAAAGAGGTTATCCTTTGTGATCATTTGTGTCTAGATAGCCCACCAGGGTTCACACAATGTGAGGATTTATTTGAGGTGGCTGAATCTAGAGTGTGTGGTGCTAGGATTAAGGGTATGTAATTACTAAATCAGTCCACTGATTGGTTTGGCACTGCTCTAATTTCAGCAGTCTAGATGCAATGTATAAGAGACAAAGTCATCTCCTCCTGCAGCCTGCCATGGCTGTTCTCCTCTGCCTTGTCACCCAGCTTTGGAACCAGCCAATTATAGACTGAAACCTCTACAAACCACGAGCTAAATAAACCTTTCCCCCTTTAACCTTGAGTGTTGGGTATTTTGTCTTAGTGAAGAGAAAAGTAGAATGAATTTGGTACAAGAGAAGTAGGGTTGTTGCTGTGACTATACTTGACTTTGTTATTCAGGAGCCTTTGGGAATGGACTCTAGGAAGAGTTTGGAATGTTTCAGATATGCCAGCTGAAAAAGCAGAGTTGGAATGGCTTAGGCTGTTCTGTATGGTAGATTCAGGTCAGAGATCATGAGACTAGAAGGCTGATAGAAATCCTGCAAATAAACACTAGCTTTGGGTGCTTTCTGCTGGGATGAAGGACTGTGCTGGCTGTTTGGAACTACAGAAGATGTATGCCATGACATGGCAGAACATTTGTCTGCATTTTTCTCATTTCCAGAGACTTTGCCTGAGACTAAGATTAAGGGTGGGAGACTAATGAATCAGACAGAAGAAATTTCAAGGCAGTGACATTGAGGGCTACTGTTGGGGGCTTTTAGCAAGATCTATGTTAGGAGTGGAGAGCAAAAAAACCTATAGAATGTTTTAAAATTTTTTGAGTTTGACAAAAAAAGTAGATGCAGTAAAGTTGTGGACTCAAAGGTAGAGCAGAGTAGATCTTGCTTGTTGAAAAGCAACAGGAGAGTAGAAAAGATGGCCTGAGTGAATCATAAGAAGGAGCAGGGCTCCACCCTTTGCAGACTCAAAATTGCAAAAGTGGAAGATGTTCTTTAGAGAAGAGAGCCCCAGAACTCCATAGTCCATAATGGTGGCAGCCTACAGAAGTTGTTCCTAGGGATTTGGTTCATAGGCATTGGACCCTTATAGCTCAGAGAAAGAAGCCTGCCTACTGCTCTAGTTGTCAGCAGACACTGGCATCGTCCACTTGGTAGTGGTTTTAGGTGTATGCAGTATTAAAGAATTGTGGGATCAGAAAGGCTTCCACCCAGATTTCAGAAGACCTGAAATGTCAGGAAGCATGTCTCTGAGAGGGACGTGTGTGAAGCTGTGAGTGCAAAGCTAAAGGTGCATTGGAGACCCCAGAAGTTTAGAGAAGCCAGGAATGTGGACCATCTGAGAAAAACTGCAAGGAGGGAGCAGAGTCAGCCTGTGAGAGAAGCCATGGGAGCTACAACTACTGGAAGTGCTGTAGGGACAGAGCTACCCAAGCCCTTTGGAGTTCACCTCTTGCTGAAGATTGCCTAACATGCTGCACATGGAACTACAGAGCTTAGTCTTTGTACTGCTGGCATTTGGATCTGCTTTGGTCCCATTCCTTTGTATCCCCCTCTTTATAACTTTTTGAATGGAAATGTCTGTCTTGTGTCATTGAATTTTGAAAATGTTTAACTTTGTTTTCCTTTGCATAGGGGCTTGCAATTAAGTTTGCCTTAAATCCCAGAGGAGATTTGGGACTTTTAGAATGCTGAAACTTTTTAGAATGCTGAAACTGTTGGGACTGGGGCAACTCTTAGAGATTGACTAAATGATTTTTTTGGTAAAGGAATGTACCTGAATCTTAGGTAGGAGAATGAGATAGTTTGTGTCTGGATGTCCCCCAAAGCCTCATGTAGTCTTAGACTTTTTTGGAGGTGGCTGAATCTGGAGCATGTGATGCTGGGATTAAGGGTGTGTGATTGCTAAATCAGTCAAACAAAAACCAAAAACTTGTCTCCCTCCACTGGTTGTTTTGCTACTTTCTGCCTGCCATGAATGTTTTCCAGCAAACCACCATAAACTTTAAGTCAACTGATTATGGACTGAAACCTCTACAAACTGTGCGCTAAATAAATCTTACTCCCTTTAATTTTGGATGTTGGATATTTTATCTTAGCAACAAGAAAATAACTAAGATATCCTTTCCTCACTGAATATTTTGACATGTTCATGTCCAGTTGACTGTAGATACATGGGCTCATTTGTAGAACCATTATCTGTTCATGGGGTTATGTGTTGTTTTTCTATTGTAGGACATGCAATGTTAGTTACTAGAGACTGAGAGTAGGTTTTGAGATTAAGTGGTGTGATGTCTTTAGCTAGCATTAATCTTTTTGTTCAAGATTCCTCTGCTTAGTCAGCACCTTTTTTACTTTAATATGAATTTTAGGAGTTTTTACATTAATAGTTATGGGGAGGAGTAAATTGAATCTGAAAGTCACTTTGGGTGGTATGGACATTTTAACAATATTAAGTGTGGAAAAGACAGAGACTTTAATACTAACAAGAAACTTCAACACCACATTTTCATCAATGGACAGGTCATCAGACTAAAAGCAAAATCAGACAAACATAAAATAAGGAAACATCAGAGTACAGCTATACTGTAAAGCAAACTGACCTAATAAATATTTGTAGAATGTTTCAGCCAATAACTTCAGAGCACAGTTTCTTTCTATCAGCACATGGAAGACTTTTCAGGCTAGACAATATATTAGGCCATAAATAGTCTTAACAATTTTAAAATATTAAAATTATAGTGTTATGTCCCCCTGAAGCCTCACATAATCACAGGTGAGTATACTTTAGGGGTGACTGACTCTAGAGTGTGTGATTGATTCCTGGTGCAATGTTAGGATTAAAGCTGCTGGAATCAAGGGTGGTGATTACTAAATCAGTCCACTGATTGGTTTGGCACCACCCTAGTCCTAGTGACCTGCATACATTGTAAAGGACAGGCCTTGCATTTTTTTTGGTACTTTCTGTCTGCCATGCACTATTGTCCTCTGTGAAGCCATCCTGCTTTGGAGTCAGCTGATTATGCACTGAAACTTCAACAAACTGTAGAATAAATTAACCTTTCCACTCTTTAAATTTGGGTTTCAGGCATTTTGTCTCAGAAATGAGAAAAGTAACCAATACATATAACACGTATGTGCTCTGACTATAATGAAATAAAACTATAAATCAGCAATGAAAAACTTAATAAATTGTACAAATCCATGGAAAATAAACAAAACATCATTAAATAAACAATGGGTTATTGAAGAAATCAAAATTGCTCATATTACCTATTTGTTTTCATTGTATTTCAAGAAAAGTGTTTGTTGAAGTGCTTTTATGATGATCATTTTAGAATCTTCCCAGAAAATTCTAACACCTGATTCATCTCAGTAGCTAGTCCTTGTTTTTCATTCATGTGATTTTCCTGACTCACTCATGTGATTTTTATGACTGTTAATGTTGCTGTTATAGATTAAAAACTGGTGGTCAGCTTAACACCAGCTGAATTAAATTAACATGGTGCTGAGTGTAGATGGCTCACATGAGGAAAGTTGCCAGCATAAAAGGAGACATGGCAAGGGACTGTGTGGTATTATGGGTTCTCCTGTGTTTTTGTTATTTGGAGCCATTGGTTCTTCTGGAGGAGCTTGTCATGTTCCCTGATATGAACTCAGCCATTATCAATGAAGGGGCTCAGGACCTTGTCACTGAGAGAGGCTGTGGTTCAATTTGGGGGAGCTCTGGTCCTTACATTGAGAATCACTTCCTGGCTCCAGAGGGAAAAATGTGTGCTGTTTAATCTCCAGGATAAAGTTGTCATACTGGCTTCCTGATATGAACTTAACTGTTCTCATTACCAGAGGAGCTTGGGACCTCATTGTCACTGAGGATGGCTGTGGTACTTTTAGGGGGAGTCATGGTCCTTAGTTTGAGTGTCACTTCTTGGCTCCAGTATGGAACATTTAGCCTGCTGGCACAGCTCCTTCACCCTGCTGGCAAAGACTTTCTAGCTTCCACCACTAACCTTTGGGCCACTCCAGTGCAAATCCTTAAAACAGACTTGCATGAGACATAGTTATGGGGTCTAGGCCTCCAGTTGGATTCATGGGAGGCATTGTCATGGGCTCTAGATCTTCAGTTGGACTCATGCAGGACATTGCTGTGGGATCCAGGGCTGTGGCTGGATTCTCTAGGCCTCTAGTGTTGTGGACAGATTTTCTGCACTTTCTTGCATTTAACTCTGGGTGACCATCATAAAATAATGTTATAAATTCTGTGTCTTGTATGTAATTGTTCTCCTGGCAACCCCTGATTACAACACTTGGTTGCGAAAATCCTGTAGTGGGTCTAGAGATCAGGTGTTAAGATGTCTCTAGCATTCTTCCTTTTGTTCAAGACTTCTGTTTATTCAATCTTTGGTACTTTCATATGAATTTTTGGAGTTTTTTTTTCCAATAGTTCTATGATGCATGTCACTGGTGTTTCAATGAAGATTAAATTGAATCTGAAAATGACTTTGGGTGGTATGAACATTTTTAGCAGTATTAAGTCTGAGAAAAACAGCAAAAGACTTCAATAATAACAAGAAATGTGAACATCCCATTTTCATCCATGGACAGATCACCTAGACTAAAACCAAAAACAAAGAAACATTAGAGGTAAGCTGTACTGTACAAAAAAATGAGCCTAATAAATATTTATAGAACATTTCATCCAACAACTGCAGAATACACCTTTTTCTCATCAGCACATGGAACATTCTTCAAATTAGAACATATATTATGTCGCAGATAGACTCAACAAATTTAAATATTTGTCATCATATTTACATTGTCTGACCTTAATGGAAAAAAAACTATAAATTATTTTCAAAAAACTTTACAAATTGTACTAGTCAATGGAAAACAAACAAAATGTCATTGAGTGAACAAAGGGTTATTGAAGAAAAATTGCTCTTACATCCTCTTTATTTTCATTTTATTTCATAAAAGTTAAAATTTCTTGGTGAAACATTTTTATGATGACTATTTTAGAAATTTTCTCAGAATATTTCAACACCTAGCCAGGCATGGTGGCACATGCCTGTAAACTCAGCACTCAGGCTGAGTGAGTCAGGAAGATCACTGTGAATTTGAGGCCATCCTGAGCTACATAGTGAGTTCAGGGCCAGCTTGAAATACACACCAAGACCCTTTCTAAAAAAGAGAGGAGAGAGAGAGTTACCTGATTCATTTGGGTATCAATAGCTTTGGTTTTTCTTCATTCACATTGTGCTTTTCCTGAATGATGTTGCTGTTATTAGATTATGAGGTTTTGGATTATACTTAATTATTTTTTTTGAGAAGCTATTCTTGTTGAGGTATTGAGAAAGCCACTGGGTGGGTGTGAAGCTTCACATTCCTCCTGGGCTATGCTGACAGCACCCTGATTTGTGTGCAACATTGATCCATACAGCATTGTTGCAGATGCATGGAACAGAAGGCCAACTTTACCTTTTGCCCCATTTACCCATTGTTAGTGGCAATAGAGTGCCATCCAGCATTGCCTCATTGCTTTTCTGAATGGATGTAAGTTCATCTCCCTGCCAAAGCTTGCTGATACCAGGGCACAAGGGATTGGTGAACAGTAAAATTCCAGTTAGCTCCTCAAATCATCTTGTTTCAACTTGTTGATATTGTGGTGTGTGTGTGTGTGTGTGTGTGTGTGTGTATGTGTGTATGTAAGCTCAGTAGTTCCTGGGCTCTGCTGACACCAAGGGAAGAAGAATAGAAAGTGGTTAATCTCTTATCTCTCCCTAGCTCTTCATTCTTAGTTGAAGTTCAGCTCACCACTTGGCTCTGCCAAGGTTGTTGGGAGGAGTGTTTACTAGTCCTTCTTCCCACCACTGTGTTCTGTTTTTTGGCTACCCCTAAAAGTGAAGGGTCATGTTTCCCCTGCATCCCACTGACAGGGGCTGATGGAGGTCTGAGGTATAGTGGTGCCTGCCCCCTTTCTCCAGTGCATGGTGATGATTCCTTGAGGCTGAGTAAAGTACCTGGAGCTCTGCCCCTTTCCATTAGGTAGGGAATGGATGATCAGCCCAGCAAACTTGTCTACAGTAGAGGATTCTGTTTTCCATCACACTGTTCTGCTGGGAACTGGACACATTCCCTGCTACTCTGGGATAATGGGCTGAGGTAGAGGATTAGCCCATCACTCAGCCCTACTGAGGTCTTTACCTAAGAAGAAAAGGACTTGACAAGAAGGAAGTTATTCCATGTTGGCTTATACAAAAGTTTAAGGCCATGATTTTTAAAGGTTTTGAGTCAAAAAGTCAAAGAGGAGTTTGAATAATAATCTTTTGCATTAGTGATAAGATGAACTGACATGATTTCTAAAGAAGTGTTGGGTATTATGTTTCCAAACCTTCTGTAATTTTCCTTCCATGCATGTATCTTAAGAAAAATAGTCATGCTTATATATATTTAGTGGCAAGAATATTTTTAACCGCAGTAATCACTTATTTATTCCACTGAAGTATTATTTTAGCTCAGGTACTATTTTAACTAACTCAAATACATTCTCATTGTACAAAATTCACCTATATGAAGTATAGAAAAAGCATTTAAGAATGTCTTATTGTCTACAATTATACTGGCTCCTTACCTAAAATTTAGTTCAGTATACTCATATTCCTATGCATATATTCAAAAATACCAATTATAATGATAAATATGGTTATTGGATTCATACTTTCTCAATTTGTTCTTTTCATGTAACAGTCATTGTCAGGCCAGTAAATATACAATTACTTCTTTACTATTTGCATTTCTTTTTCACTAAATATGTTACATTTAGTTTTGGGTTTTAGATCATAAAACATTTTTATCATTTTAATGGATTTAGCCAATGTTCAACATGGTTCTTTTTTTAAAAAGAGTAGTAAAATTTGTTGAGGAATAAAAATGGGGAATAGGAATAGCTCCTGAGAGACAGGAGGGATCCCAAATGGGTTGTTAATGAGCCTACTTCTCAAAGGAAGTTTTATAGAGCAAAATCACAAGGTGGGTAAACCTAGGACAGAATTGTGATCAAACAATAAAATTACAAGTATAGATGCTTAGGTAATATTGATCTAGTAGTAGCAAGGGCATATGGATAGTATCATTAATTTTGAATAATAGTCTATAGTCTTAGTCTTGTCTTTGCTCTTAGTTTTATTTTTATTTATGTATTTATGTTTCAGTTCCAGAAGTCAAAGTCACAACCTCATGGCTTGCAAGGCAGATGCTGTGCCACTAAGCTATACCCCCAGCCTATTCTTAGTTTTAATAGTTTAGTTTTAGTCTTAGTAAATAGTCTTAGTTTTAGTCTTAGTGAATGAGAGAGGATAATTCACCCCACCCTTAATGAGATAATGCTTTATTTATATGGGAAATCTCAAAAGGGTGGTATCAGTATTCCAAGCTTTACTTTATCCCTTTGGGAAGTTTGTAAATCTGGCCATTGAGGCTTTAATCTTCTTCAGATGCACCTCCAGTCTCAGTTTCTCATCTTCTGTACTGACTCCCTCATGGGCCTAGTCCTGTCTGATTGCCTATAGTATTTTTACCTACCTTTGCTGTCTGTAATAATCCCCCCCCCCACCGAAGAGGTACCATTAACTTCTGTGAGAGGGAAGGGCCGAAGACTGTTCTGGCTTCTTCCAGCTGAAGGATTTCATCTGTAGTCGGGGATACTTCACAGAGGGCCTATCTAAAATACTCAACTGACAC
Source organism: Hydrochoerus hydrochaeris (assembly GCA_004027455.1). Taxonomy (NCBI): domain Eukaryota; kingdom Metazoa; phylum Chordata; class Mammalia; order Rodentia; family Hydrochaeridae; genus Hydrochoerus; species Hydrochoerus hydrochaeris. The sequence goes on from PVLA01008117.1 coordinate 63,241, forward strand.
CAGCCCTTTTCATCTTGGTTAGACATATAGCTTTACACCTGTCATTTAATATCTTAAACAGCCATCAAGATATTAGCAGAGGGATCAGGAATATGCACATGACATTTAGCTTTTACAATTGCTCAAGTACCCTTTTGTGCTGCTGTCAGAATATTGAATGGCATCTGATTTTGGAGGACTGGTTGCCTCATTAATTCTACTTCTTCATTTAGGAGACAAAGACCTGTTGAGGTGTCATGTAAGGCCCACTGAGTATAGTGTGTGAAGACCTCGACGTTTTGCATGACAACCTCTAATCTTCCTTCCAATGATCTCGGTGGGACTTCCAAGATGATATAGGGGAAGTAAGTGGAACTCCCAACCTGTTAGATGTTTGATACACTGAATTCATGTTCCCTGAAGTTGAAGAATGGATTCTAAGCAATAACAGAAGTTAAAAGTAGAAAAATTTACCGGGGAAAAAAGGATGAGGAATAGGAATGGGGATAGGAATAGCTTCTGAGAGGATTATAAATGGGTTGCCCAGTCAGCATGGATGTTAATGGCTAGTTCATAAAGGGAAGTATATTTAATATTGTTTGTGTTTGAAATATTTTTCAAGCATAATTAAAATGTAGGACACCTGTCTTCTAGATTTCTTCATCTCAATTTCAGCTTGACTATACAGTGATTACTAAATTTGATTAAACTGTTTTTACATCATTTTAAAGCAAATTCTAAACATTTAAAAAGTAATCAGAACATTAAAGTGAAGGCTATTAATTAGTTAAATATTTCTGTATGTATTTCTTAAATATAAGGACACACTTTTATATAATCAGCAACATTACACCTAAAGATTAATAATAATTCTTTAATACTGAGCACATTTCCCCATTTTTCCAATTATATTATTTTATAATTGAATTCAAATGTATATCCAAAGAAGAACCTTAGATAGTACTTGGGGTTGCTTTTGATGTTTCTGCTTATCCATAACAGTGACTCCCGCATTTTTCCATGCTGTGGACTTGTTAAAAAAATGAGTTGCTTGGTAGAATCCTGTCTTTATGGATTTTTACATGGCTCCATTCCCTGTAAACTGGATTCTAGAAATAAACGCTTGATTAGATTCAGTTTTAACATTTTTGGAAAACATTTTTCATACATGTTTTACTAAATACTAATGTTTACTAATGTTTATGAAAACATTATTCATAAATGTTCTCCTAAGTGCTGTTTCTAATATAAAATTTTGGAGGAAAATCTGTTCAGTAAAGTAAATTTATTTAAATGAATTATGAACAAAATACAGTGTGTAATCAATCATAAAGACATCAGAAAGATGCAGTAAAGTTTAAATTAAAACTTTAAGAATATGAAACATGTTCATGGTGCAGTAAATAGTAAAAGCAAACTGGTTAAAAGCACAGATAAATTATGTGGGATTTTAACTGCCAGAGTTGACATCAAAACACTCTGGATTAGAGCTGGAATCATAAGCTATTTGTTATTTTCTTCCTTGTAGGAAATAAGAGCGAGAGAAATAGTGACCATGCATTATTTTGTAATATGATAATAGAAAAACAATGGCAGGCATCTTTCCAAAGCATCCTCTGCAGACACGATGGTGTAATGGTGGGGACCTGTAGGTTCCTCAATACTGTCAGAGCCTTGTCTTTAGGCTGGAATGCTTGGTGACACCGTCAAAGGCGACTGGTTTCAGGGCTTTCTCACATTCGGAGCCCAGCATCCTGTACGCAGAAGAGGGCAGAGGAGACACATGAGAAGCACGCGAGATGTAAGTAAGCAGTTTAACCAGGGGGTTACTAGTGCCTCCATCTGAGGAATGTTCCATTCCTTTATGGACACACTCCGGGCTGTCACCCTGGACACCGTCCAGATTGTGTCCTGTGGTTACCCATTGCCCATGTCCTTGTGAGGGGCACTAGAGGGCAGTGAGGGCACAGCTGGCAAAGGAGAATCTGCCTTCTGGCGCCTCTTCACTTCTTAGGGTTCCCTGTTGGCTGCCCCACTGTTTACTTCCAAAGTACTTCCTCCTCCCGCGTCCCTCACCATCCTCTCCCTTCCTCTTACTGTGCATTGATTTGGCAAAGGGCTTCTCCTTGAGGCAGGGTAGGGCGGTCACCAGAGGCTCCGGCTCCATCAGATTGCAGGTTCTGCCCCTTAACTCAGCAATACGCATCCTCAGGAAACTATGGGAAATGAAAAAATGTGAACTCAAAGATTTTCTAAATAGTTAACCTCTGATAGCTGTTTTGCAAGCTTTCCAAGTGGCAGGATTTGGAGCTAAAGATGCAGTTTTTCTCCCCTAATTTCCAGCTAAAGTATTCAGCAAGCGACAGCATTAAAATAATTTAAGGACTATATATTTTCTGTAAACGTTATGCAAAATTTTAACAAGGATAAAAGAAATCAAAAGAACAGAAAACAATTCCTTTTTCTCCTTCCTTACACCCATTCCCCCTTTTATCAAAGAAAAATCATCATTAACTGGATATACACTATTCCAAAATTGTCTTTCTGAACATATTTTTGTGCCTTTGTACCCTGTTTTCTTTGGAAAGAAATACACTGAATAAAAAAAGCCCTACCTTTCTATGGACCATTGGATACTACCATATACTTTTATATATTTTGTTGGGTATTTTTTTTAAAAGTTACCTTAAATTCTGTTGTATACTTTCAAAAATAGCAATACAAAGATATAATTTACATGCAACACATCTATCACTTTTAAATGTTCATTGTATGGCAGATGCAGATAATTGCGTAGCCCCCACCACGTTGAAGATATAGTTTATTTCCGTCACTCCTACAGGTTCCTATAGTAACAGTTACACAGGCCACTTTTGTAAAGATTAGAGGCCTCTTTGCAGATGGTCTCCTTCCCTAACCCAGGTTTCACGCAAACACTTGTCTGTTTTCTACAGTAATCGTGTGGCCTTTTTCAAAATGTCATCTAAGTGAGATAGCACAGTATCTAATCTTTTGTGTCTAGATTTTCATCTGGTGTGCTGGTATATTCCAAAATAATTATTTTTAATTGACAAGGATTTGTACACATTTATGAGCTCTGTTGCTCTTTTTTTATTGCTAAGTAGCAAGTGACTATATATAACCAGTTATTGGTTAATTAGAATATGCTGCTGGGAACATGTATATACAGTTCTGTGTGACTGAGGTACCGTTATTCTTGGGTAAATACCTAAGAGAGGAACTGGTGGCTCTCATGGCAAGTGCGTAACTTATGTTTAGCTTACTGCTGTGTATGGGTGGGTGTTTGTCCTCATCATAAAACCTCTGCGCAAGGGAAAGGCAGCTATTCCTATTTTACAGATAAACTGAGGAACAAGGGAAATTAGATAATTTACTCAGACTTTTTTTACTACTAAGTATTGCTCACGCCAACTCTAGGTCATGGGTCTCTAATGCTCACTCAGCTTTTGTTTTTTGTTTTGTCTCTTTTTAAGCCATTTGCTTTAGTGTAAGAATATAAATTTGTTGTCACAAAAATGAAAAAATATAGGTTTGAAAAGAAAAAAGAAGCCAAAAATTATCTGTTTTACCTGTGTCTTCTGCCTGAGTGATTTTTAAAAACTTACTTTTATCAGTGCATATTTGCCATACATAATGATCACATTTATCATGAGGAATTTATATCTATACAGAATATGCTAGTTCCTCTTTTTTTCGCACTCCCCCTTCCCTTTAACTTTTCTTCCCCTTCCCATTTATGAAAGATTTATTTTTTTATTTTAAAGAGAATGAAACCAAATGAGAGAAAAACAAAATAGAGTCAATCAAAATAAAAGGATCAATATGGTACATGACTTAAAAACAAAATACAAGAAGATCAATAATGGCTACCATAATGCCTCTTGTTATCTTCAAAAGAATTGTCCATATCATCAGGCATAGTAAAATTGAACAAAACAGTACAGAACAAAACCAATAAAAACAAAACATTGGAGACATTATAGGACTTCAAAAGAAGATAATAGTTAAACCAGAATGAGTATCATAGTGTATCTTGTCTTCAAAGTAGTTGCCTCTACCATCAGATTTAATATTATCAAACAAAGCAGAATAGAATAAAATCAGTCAAAACCAAACAGGCCTTCAAATCAAGCTAATAGGAAATAAAAAATGGTTACTATAGTGTATCCTGCTATCTTTGGAATAGCTGTTCATGCCATCAAATCTAATACAAGCAGACAAACTGAAACAGAATAAAACCAAACTAAACAGAAAAATTAAAACAATATGGGTTTCAAATCACAACAGATAACAATGGCCACTGCCTTCCCTGTTTAGACAATTCCTCCCCTTTAGGAAAGATTTATTTTCACTTTTCCCCTTCCATTGTTTTAAATCCTTTTTCACTTTTTCCCTTCTCTTCCCTTGTTCCCCTTCCCATTTGAACCTGTTCTTCTACTTTCTAATATGTATCCTCCATTTTGCTATTTATTTACCCTTTGAGTTTCTCACACCACAGAAACAATATGATGTTTAAGCTCCTGTTTCTGATTTTTTTTCACTTAACATTATGGTCTTGCTGCTTGGCCTGGCGTGGTGGTACATTCCTGTAATCCCAGCACTTGGGAGGATTGTTGTAAATTTGAGACCAGCCTGGGCTGCAAGGTGAGCTCAAGGCCAGCCTGAACTTCATAGTGAAGTTTAAAAAAAAAAAACTCAAAAAACCCAAAACAAACATTATGGTCTTGAGGTAAGTACCTTTACCTAAAAATGACTCAAGTTTACCCTCTTTTACGGAAGTGTAGCACTTCATGGTATATAAATACACACTATCTTTATCCATTTGTCTCTTTACAAATTTGTCTCTTTATCCATTTGGGCTCTTTACAAATTTTAGCTAGTATAAAGTGTGCTGCTACAAACATGCGTATGCATGTACCACTCTCATATGATGCTTTTAACTCTTTCAGAAAGATACCTAGAAGGGGAACAGCTGGGTTAAATGGAACCTCCAGTTTTAGTCTTGTGAGGGACCTGCACACTATTTTCCACAGTGTTTGAGTCATTTTACACTCCCAACCACAGTGGAGAAATGTTCCTTTTTCCTGTATCCTCACCAGCGTTTGTTACCAGTTGATTTCCTGATGATAGTCATTCTTTGTGGAGTGAGAAGGACTTTCAGTGTTGTTTTAATTTGGATTTCTCAAATATTCAGTGTGTTAAACATTTTTAATAGTTATTTGCTGCATGTCCTTCTTTATCTGAGAAGTGTCTATTCATTTCAGATGCCCATTTTCGAATTGGCTCTTTAAATTTTGACAGTCTGTTTTTCTAAAATTCTGTATATCCTAGATGTTAGTCCTTTGTCTGAGGAATAGCTAGAAAAAATGTTTTCCCATTCTTGTCTCTTCACTCTGTTGGTTTTCTTTTTCTGTGCTACAGCTTTTTAATGTGACATGCTCCTAGTTGTTGACTCTTTGTGTAGTATTCCTGTGAAATTGGGGCTGTTGGTATGAAGTATTTTCCTACAACTATGTCTTCAAGAGTTTTACCTAATCTGTTGTCCAGCCAGTTGTTTCTATTTTAATATTTAGATCTTTGATCCATTTCATTTTAGGTTTGTACACAGTGAGAACTGTGGCACTAGGTTCAGAGTTTTTTGTGTAGAAAGTCAATTTGCACAGCACCACTTGTTTAAGAGGCTATCTTTCTTTCAGTGAAGGTGTTTGGTCCCTTTGTCAAAGATAGGGAAGCTGAGTGTACTTGCATCTTCTCTCTCTTTTTTTTATACCAGTAATCGAACTTAGGACCTTGTATTGTCAAGCAGGCACTTATGCTGCTGAGCTATATCCTTGGCCCTGCTATTGCTCCATTAATTGTTGGGTCTGTTTCTTTGCCAGTGCCATGTACCACCATAAGTTTGTAGTATATCTTCAGAGAAGGGATTATGATTCCAACTGCTTTGCCTTTGCTGTCCAGAATTGCTTTTGCTATTCTAGATTTCTTCTGGATCCATATGTATTTTAGGGTTGTTTTCTCTAATTCTGTGAGATATGATATTGGGATTTTGATTGGAATGTTTTGGTACTAAGGCCATTTTCACTATATTGGTTCTGTCTGTCCAAGAATAAGGCATATCTTTCTATTTTCTGATATCTTTTTTGTTTGCTGTTTTCAGAGTACTGTACTTTTCCATTTGAAGGTGTTTCATTTCTTTTGTTACACTCATTCCTAAATATTTCATGTTCTTGATGAGAATGTTTGAAATATAGTTTCCCTTGGTTTATTTCTCAGTGAGTTTGTTATTCGTGCATAGGATTGATGTTGACTTTTGAGTGTTGATGTTGTGTCTTGCTCTGGTACCAAATTTGGCCCTTAATTCTCAGTCTTTGGTCTTCTATGTCAAATATTATGTCATTAGTAAATAATCATAATGTAACTTCTTCATTTCCTATCCTTATTCCTTTTGTTGCTTTCTCTTCCCTAATACCTGGTACATGTTTTCAGAATGATATTGAACAGGAGTGTTGATAGTGAGCATCTTTCTTTAGTTCTTGATTTTAGACTGAAAAACTTCAGTTTTTGGTTATTTAATATAATATTGGCTTTTGGTTTACAATAGATAACTTTTATCAGATTGCAATAAAGACCTATATTCTAATTCTTTTTTTTTTCTTTTCTTGGTCTTTTTGAGAGAGGATCTGACTATGCCATTCAGATTGGCCTTGAATTCACTTTGTAGCCCAGGATGGCTTCAAACTCACAGCAATCCACTTGCCTCATCCTCCTGAGTGCTGGGATCACAGGTGTGTGCCAGGATAGCCGGCCCTTCTATTCCAATTTTCTGTATGATTTTATCATGAATGAGTGCCGAATTCCATCATAAGCTTTTTCTACATCTATGGAGATGACCATGTGGTTATATTGTTTCTACTCATATAGTCTATTACATTTATTACTTTGCCTATACTCAACCATTCCTGCATCCCTAGGATGACTCCTGCTTGGTCATGGTGTATTATCTTTTTGATGATTTCCTGCATTCTGTTTGCCAGTATCTTATTGAGGATTTCGACATCTGTGTTTATTAAGGAGTTTGTCTTGTAATTCTTTTTTGGTTAGATCCTTCTCTGGCATTGGTATTAGGGTAGTGTTTCCTTTCAGGAATGTATTTGGGAGTATTGCTTCCCTTTCAATTTTATTAAAGAGTTTGAGGAGTACTGATGTTAGATCTCTAAATTTCTTGTAGAATTCAACAGTAAATCCATCATGACCTGAGGTTTTCTATGTTTTTATATTCAATTTCATTGAGTGGATTACCTAGAATTTTTTTATATCTTCTTGGTTCAGCTTTGGTGCTTCATATGTATCTAAGAATCTGTCCACTTCTGACTTTTTCATCTTATTAGCATGCAAGTTCTTAAAGTAGATACTGATGACCTTTTGGATTTCATCTCTAATTGCTGTGATTTCTCTCCCTCTTTCTTTTTTTCTCTTTTCTTTTTCTTGATAAGGTAGCAAAGGCTTTGTTTATTTTATTTAATCTTTTAAAGAACCAACTGTTCAATTCATTGATTCTTTTTATTATTTTCGTTGTCTCAATTGCATTATTTTCTGTAGAAATTTTGTGTTTGACCCACCAATTGTTCAGGACCATATTATTTAATTTCCATGTGCTTTTATGGTTTCTTTTTCCATTTATTTCCAATTCCATTACACTATGATCTGATAACATGCATGGGATAATTTCAACTCCTTTGCAATCACTTAAGCACTATGAGATAGTATGTGGTCTTTTTTGCAGAAAATACCATGTGCTGCTGAGAACAATGTGCTTTCTATTGTGGAGCACTCTGAAGATATCTACTAAGTCTATCTGGTCAAAGGTTTGGTTCAGCTCTGATACTTCTTTGTTCACTTTTTTCTCATTGATCTGTTTGTGACAGTGAGGTACTGAGGTCCCCCAATATAACTGTATTAGTGCTCATCTGATTTTTCATGTCTCTATTTGTTTTATATGCGGTGGTACCTCAGGTCATGAACTTAATTCATTCCATGATTCTGGAACAGATGGCCACATCCATGTTCAAGTGGTAACTTTGGCCAGAGTCACCCAATACAGAATTTACAAAATAAATAAATTAATTAATAAATAAACAAATGTTTTCCAAATGCTTCTATTTGCAGAGAAGAGAAACAAACCAAAAGCATTCACGAAACAAAGTACCACTGTAGTTGGTTGCACTGGCATTTGGTGCATATCTATTTATAATTATCTCTTTGTCTTGAGTTTTTTCCTTAATAAGTATTTAGTGATCTTCTTTGTCTCTTGTAATCTGTCTTGGCTTAAAATCTTTTGTCTGCAAATAGAAGAGCTATACCTGCTTTTTTCTTACTTGCTATTGCATGGAGTACTGTTTTCCATTCTTGATTTACACTCTATGAATTTCCTTTTGAGTTAAATGTATTTATTATATTGTTGGATCTCATTTTTTGACCCATTTTGTCAATCTGATTATTTTACTTGGTGAATTCAGATCATTCAAATTGAGGATTATAACTGTTAGGTATTGAGTTATCCTTGTCAGTTTAATAGTTTCTTGGTTTTCCTTCCCTTTCTTTCCCTTCTAATCAATTCCTTGCCTTACTTGGTGGATTCATTCCATTGGTAATCTTGGAATTGTCTTCATTGTCTTTTTCTATAATACCCATCAGAACTTTTTGGAGTGCTAGTTTGGTAGTCACCTAGGAGAAATGTTAAACAGTTCTCTCCCCCACTCCATGGGATTTTTCTATGTTGCCCAAGCTACTCTAAACTCTTGAGCACAAATGATCTTCTTGGCTCAGCCTCCAAAGTAGCTGTGGTTACAGATGTATTCCACTCTCAGGTAACTTTTTTTTTTTTTTGAGACAGGGTCTTGCTATGCAGTTCAGGCTGGCCTTGAGCTCACTTTGTAGCCCAGGCTGGTCTCGAACTCGCAAGGATCCTCCTGCCTCAGCCTCCTGACTGTTAGCATTATAGGCATGAGCCACCATGCCCAGCTGCTCAGGTAACTTTTTAAAAAATACTGTTTTATATTCATGCTGAGGATATGTGTTTCTTTTCACAAAGGTAGTTTAAATTATGCTCAATCTTTTTTGTGGGGGCAGGAGGGATTTTTGAGACAGTGTGTCACTGTGCAATTTAGGCTGGCCTTCAACTCGATTTGTAGCCCATGCTGGCCTTGAACTCACAGTGATCCTCCTGACTCAGCCTCCCAAGCGCTGAGATTACAGATAAGCACCACCACATCCAGCTAAATTATGCATAATCTTTCTTATCTTGATTGCTGCACTCATTCATGCAGATTATTTTTCTCACTTCTATCCAGGAGCTTTTGTTCACATCAGTAAATGTGCATCTACAATATTTATTTATTTATTCAGTGTAGAGATCAAACCCAGGGCCTCTTCATGCCAGGTAAATGCTCTACCACTGAACTATACACAAAGCCCTACAGTGTCTTTTTAAATGGTTAGTGAATGTTTGTTTGATGTCTCAGTGTGAATCTTCATATCTATGCATGATATTTAGGTTATTTTCAACTTTGTACTGTAATATTGTTACTGTTAGTCTTGTATTTGCTTTTCAGGTTTTTCTTTAATGTTGGTTTGCTTTAGACAGGGTCTCACTACATGACCCATGCTGGTGTCAAACTTGTGATACACTTGCCTCGGCCTCCCAAGTGTTACGTCTGTAGTTTTAAGAATATACTTGTACCCTCGCTTATTTTTAAATGATAGGTTAGCATAGTGAGATAATTTGATTTTAAGATTTATTAATTTTTTAAAGCACGACATTGGTGTATGTATTTTCCTTTTTTTTAGGTATATAAACTTTATTACAGAAGGCTTACAGGTTCATTTCCTCTTGGATGCACCCACAGTGCGGCCGAGGCGTCCAGCAGTCTGTTTAGGAACCAGTCTGGGGTCTCACGCCGGCCCAGATTCTGCGTGACAGTGATCACGCACTCCACTGGAGACAGTGGCAGCAGGAACGGCGGTGTGAAGGCCTCCTGTGGAAGAGAAAGCGGTGGCTTCTTACCCAGGCACCTCGGAGACGCTGGTGAGGAGCCTGGATTTGCTGTATTTATGGAAAGCTATGATTCATCTGAGTAGGAAATGTATCCATGTTGCAAGACACTCAAGTAAATGGGTTTGAATTTTGATTCAAATGTATTTTCTATTTGAATGTGGTAAAAAAAAAAAATCCTTCCTACTCTGTAAAAGAGCAACTTGGGTAAAAAATTTCGTCAGGGAAGTTCAAGCTTCCCTTACCAATGCATTTCTCACTTCCTTTCTTGTCCCAAACTAGAAAACACTTAACGTACATGGACCTATTTGAAAGGGTTTCAATTTTAGAATAGGACGCAAAGAAAAAGCCAGCTCAGTATCCAGCAGAAATGAATAGTAAAAATAATTCCTCTCTGAATGCATCCGTCCCCAAATTATCTCTGCAGGTTTGTATGGACTAAACTTACCCTGGTCATGTTATTCATCTTTCCACACTGTGGCAAAATAGCCACGAGAAACCAGCCTAAATGAAAAAATGTTTGTTTTGGCTAGTGGCTTCAGAAGTATCAGTCTATGATCATTCCTCTCATTGCCATAGAATGTGCTAGACTAGGAAAGTCAATAGTAGAGTTTTATTCACACTTAACATTATTTTTCCACTCCCATTTCTTAATTTTCTAAAAACAGCATTTTTCTGAAACTTGGAGCAAAAGGAAAGTTTGGCTATCAGTTACCACAGCCTCTACATTTTATAGATGAGGAAGTAGGTGGAAAATACATGGTTTATATTTCATTCTAATCTTCATTTTCTTTTTGCCAAAAAGGTTTAGTTCCTCAATTCTCGGTTTATGTGAGTGTTTTGGAAAAGGGTTGTTCCCCTAGAAACCCCCACGGATAAAGCCCCTCAGTAATACTTCAACTGGAAGACTTAACTGTTCACCTCCCCTCACTTAATTCCCTATAGTTTTCTGTAGGTTTAACATTTCTTACTTAATTCCTTCCTGTTTCAGAGAAAGAAACACCCTGGTTCTTTAGGAAATGCAACCTTTTCACCTGTGCTCTTTCCCTACTTTTTGTTTCATACCTTTTTGAAACGTAATCCATGCTAACTGAATATAATAGAGGATAGTGAGCTAAATAGCATTTCTGCCCAGCAATAATAAATATGAGCCCACTGGCATTAAGACAGCATAAAGAATATAGTAATTAGCCTAAAACAAAATGTGCAAAACTTTTATGAGGCAAAAAATTTAAAACTCTACTAATGATTATAAGAAAATTTGAAGATACTAAGTTCAAAGATAGAACAGCTTAACATGTGTAAAGATAGCAGTTCTTATGGAGTTGGTCAGGCTATTGAAAGCTATTCCAATAAGGAAAATCTAATAAGGTCTCTCTATATATTCAACAACTGACTCTAGACTTTTCTTCAAAAGCTAATGTATAAAATAGCTAGAAATTAGTTTTAAAAAGAGCAAAGGCAGTCAAAGGTGCTGGCCTCCTCTTATTAATATTAGGCTTGTTACAGAGGCTTATAATATGCAGTGTGAACAAAAAGTCCATTCAAGAAAGAGACCAGTGTAACATGTCACACGGGACACACACCACACGCATTGGTCTGTCTGTCTAATATCCCGCCTATGAGAGAGAGTGGCATCACATGTCAGTAAAGAAAGGATGGCTCTGCTTCTTGAGTGCCACGATGGGAGCATCTTTCCATCTGGGAAGCTCTTCCTCCAGAAGAGCCAGCTCAGAGCCAGCTGGCCATAGAGAGAAAATGATTGGAAAGCACAGAATGAAAACAAGTGTGGCTGTGAGAGTGAGCAATACTTAACATCAATCCTGAGTGCACAGCTGTTGAGAAGCCCAGTGATGAACAGGAAGCACCAGGCTCTGGATGCCAGGAATCTTAGGATATTCCTGCTGATGACAGGGTGGCTCCCTATCGAGCCAGTGTGGGTGATGCCTTTATACTGTCTAGGTGTCTTGTTTTATTGTATAATGAAAGGCTTAAACTGATGTTAGGGTGTATGATTTTCCTGACTTTTTTAGTTGTTATAATTCCTAGATTTATCAGTTTGAGTCACAGCTCTTGTTAAGACACATGCCTTCTATAAATATTTTAAAGTGAGTTATTAGTAAATGAACTTAATCATCGTGAAATTTTATTCTCCAAATGTCACTAATGGCATTACATTTTTAATTTTTTTCTAATAATTTTTTGTAATTAAATCATTTGTTCCTGAAGAAAGCATGGTGTTTTAGCAAATATTAATGAGAAAACTAAATTATTATGTAGAAAAGATGAAATTGGAACCCTCCTAATACTATATACAAAAGTGAAACTCAGAGGGATTAAAGACCAATTAGGATAACAAAATTAAATCATTTATAGAAAAATGGGAAAGTATTATGACAATTGTGAAAGATCCCGGTAAATGATACTCCCAAAGCACAAGCCTCAGTAATAAATTCAGGTGTGTGGAATTTAGGCAAGTTCTGTACCACTGAGCTTTAATCTCAGCCCTTGATGGATTTTAATAAGTCAGAATTAAAGATTTTTAGTTCAACAAAATATTCAATGAGCAAAGATGAGAGAGTGTTGATGGAATGAAGAAATGACTGTTTCTTGAGATGGGGTCTCATTATGTAGTACAGGCTAGCCTTAAACTGGCAGTCTTTCTGCCTCAGCCTCACAAGTGGTGGAATTACTGGCATGTGGTACTGAACCCAGGGAGTATCTGCAGTTCAGATGTTCAGAGAAGATCATACACATAGATGATCACTAGAAAAATGGGCAAAGATGTGAGAAGTTATTTACTAAAGGGGAAACAAACAATTAGTAGGTGCTTGAAGAGATGATCAAACTTAGTAGTGCTCAAACTCTAAAGAAAACAACAATAAAGTACCTCATCAGCTGGCAGGAATTAGAGTACTGCTAGCAAGAATGCAGGTAAACTAAACTCTCATGCACACGAGAGAGGAGTAAAATTGGTCAGTTTACTCTGAGGAGAGATTTGGAAATGTTTAGTGAAACTTAGTGTACAGTCTACCATGCTTTAACAATTCTCATTCTGGATACAGATCCTGAAAAATCTGTCCCTCAGGTCCACAGAGGTACATGTATGAGATTGACCAATGAAGAGGTTACTTTCAATAATTTTTGTATTAATAAGAAGTTGGAGGCCATTTAGCTACTCATCATTAATAAAATGGGTAAGTATAGTAGTGTGTACACCTCCCCTCCTGGTGTACTAGGCAGCCGTTAGAAGCTTTAAGTAAAATATAGATATAGTAACCCAGGTAGATTTTAAGAACATAAAAGTAATAAAAAGCAAAGGAGAATGGGCTTTGTAGCAAAATATTTTGTAAATTTAAATCATAGTACCCAAAGCAGTATTGTTTATCTTTCAAGGGTATTTACATATTCAATGATGTTTATTTAGTACATATGAGAAAAATGGGAGTGCACATTGAGATGTCAGGAAAAATGTGAGGTTGTGATGGAAACGTGGTGATGTTATGTCTTAAATCATGTGATAAACTCAACTCAGCACCTGGGGAAATGCAGTCCCTCATCTATAGAACATTTATTCATTCAATGAATACTTATTAAACACCAGATGGTGTGTAAATGTTCACATACTCCTGAAGTCCAACCACACAGAAATAATCACACTTGCTATTTTTTAACACTGGTCCCCTTTCTTTACTTTCCCTTCTCTCATTTTTGCAATCTTGACTAGTAAAAATTGTGTTTCTGCTGCAATTTATTTCCCCTTTCAAATAATGTCTTTTCTAATACTACAAAACTCACTGAGCTGTGATCTTAAATATACCACCAAACATTCTCCTCACCACCATCATCTGTTTCTCTCTTATCTCAAGACAAGGTCTTCACATTGTTGGCCAAAGCAACTTTCTTGTTCGTTTCTCCGTCTCAAGCAGTTGTCCTTTGTTGCACCCTTTTTTTTAAAAGTTGTGTTCTAAAAGATCAACAATTATATCTTTATTCTAATCCAATGGCAATTTCTCTCGGTTAAGATCAATAAGTATTTATTGTGTGCTTTGTATATTGTGTGATGCCAGGATCTGTGTTCAGTATTAGGAAAAGAAGATAATTCCAGTTCAGTCTCTGAGATAGATCACACAGTAGCTATAAAATAGAGAAATGAATAATATTTTTATTTAAATACTGCTTTTTATTTAAACTATGCTACGAGTGCCACAATATCTAATTTGTTACATGCTGTATATTTTCTGATTGACACATAAAATTGTACATATTTATAGGCTACAACATGATATTTCCACATAGGCATAAATTGTGTAATGTTCAAATCAGGGTAAGCATGTCTAGCTTCTCAAACATTTTCTTATGGTAAAACACTGAAAGTCCTGTCTTCTAGCTTTTTTGAAATAACCAGTACTCTGCATTATCACTGGAGATGGAAAATCTTACTATGATCTAATTACAGGGATAAGGTGGGTCTAGGTTGCCACTGGAGCTCAAGGAGAAGATTGGATTCAGGGAGATTTTTGGAGACTCTGCCATCTGAGTGTTGTTGAGTAAGAGAGCAATTAAATAATATCCAGACATTCTAGACAATTGATCGCTGTCCTTAGTTGTACATTTGAGATTTAAAATTACTCATATTTAGGCCCCACAGGAGACTGATGAAATCACACATCTGGAGAATGAACTTGGAGGTTCTGCTGTGGTATTAAAGAGCAGCTGTATCTTAGATCTAGAACGGTAGAAAGTGAGGAAGAAGAATAAGGGGGGGGTATGGGCTGGGTATTTAGTATCTGAGCTTCCACTGTCAGAGAGCCTGGCTCCAAACGATGTTCTCAACTACTTCTTATTACTGCTTCCACGTAACTGAGATGAGGTTGGTCAGTGTACCTTAGACTACACGGTAGTTAAACAAACACATGTTATAGTGACAACAAGGTCTTGTTTTTGGTTAGTTTACTTCCATGGAGTGTTATGGGGTAGGTAAAACCAGTTGCTCTGCCAGTGGAAAGGAAAAAAAGGAATTGCACAATATTTTTATAGGCTTCCACTGGAAAGTGACCCATGACACATCTGCTCACATGTCCTGGCCACATCTGGTAGCATGGGAATGGGGTATGTTCCTCCATCATGCACCTGGAAGAGGATTGGAGTATTTATAAAATAGCTATCACTAAACAATGTGAAATCAAATTAAACTGCATTGGCAAAAGGCAGCCAGATATATTCATCTCAGGCTTCACACTATCATGTGACCTGTAAGAACTGATTTCACTGTATTGGTGTCCACAAGGATCTCCCCAGGGGAACTGAATGCTGTCCCTTACATTCTTTTTTTTTTTTTAAGTTTTCCAAAAAGTTCAGGATATTAAGATGTTTATTTCAATTTATTTTTTAATTTTATTTTAAAGAGGGTAAAATTAAACATAACAAAACAGAAAAAAAAAACAGGCCATAGAAAACAATGTAAGAGACACATATTTCAAAGCAAGACAACCTGGGATCTTCACTGTCTATCATATTGTCTCTTGTACATTCTTATATCTCTTCTCTCAATTTCTTAACCCACTGTAGCCTTGCCAGGAAAGTAAGGGTAGGGTGTCTAAGGTTTCGGTCTTTTCCGTATATTTTCAGATGGAAACTTTCCCACTCAGACAGTAAAGCGGACGTCACAATGACTTTTTGAACCAAGCACTGTATGTACCCACCCAGGATGCGTTTCTCCTTTTCTCCTTGTGGCTCTGCCCTAGCTGAGGATGATTTACAAGGCCAGCTGACTCACAGCAGCTTCCAATCTTGGTTTCCTTTGGTTATAAATTCAAACATTTCCTTCATTCTTCATGGTTTCTAAGAAATTACTCAACAGTAGTTTCATTTAATTCTCAAATCAAATCTATAGTGAAGGGATTATGGAGCCTTATATTACTGATGAAGATAATGTGATTTAGAGGTGAGACAAAGTCTCATGGACAGTTTTCACAGATTGACTTTCCTGATAACCATCTTTATCTTCTTCCAACTTTGTCCCATTTCCTCCATCTAATGAATAAAAATATTTATTAATTCACAGAACAAGAACTTATAATCAACTAGAATCCTGGCACTGACCCAGCTGCAGGCAGGATATGCACATGGTTTCTTGTGCTCTGTTTTAGAAAACCCTGTTCATTGCTCAGCCAGCAGTCTTTCTGCCTTCTAGTAGAATGCTAATCTTTACTTTTTTAGGTACCTGGCATGTTCCATCCCTTGATCTTTAAAATCTTATATTCCTCCCCCAGAGGCTTAGGGAATGGGCATGTTTGGTGTAAACCATTTGCAGCTGTCTCATGGTATAGATTGGAGGGTGGGTGATTATCAGAGACTGGCTGGCACTGCCAGCCCCTGAGCCTCCTCTGAGCCTTCCCCATGCAGTTGCTGCTTGTAGAGACCTAGTGCGGCTACTTTGTTCCTCTGAATTCAGTGAATAAAGATGAAGATCAATGACAAAAATCACACAGTTACTTTAACATAAGGGTAGCCAGGAGGCTCTTGCCTCTAGGGCAGAGGTGCCCTGAGCTTCTAGCTTATCTCTATTGTATTCACCCAGACACAGGTACAAGCAATTGAAGTCACACAAGGCTCCTCTGGCTTTCTATATCCATTCAGTACATGCTCAAATAAACAACTTAGTCAGCTGTATTGAATAGTTCTTTTGGGCTCTTGGAGGAGGCCAGTTAAGCCCCAATTTGTCTCTGGTCTCCCACAGGTAATGATAAGTTGTAAAGCAGAAACCTGCTAAGAAAGTCTTCCCTTCTCAGATGAGAAGTCAAGAACTAATTATGTCAAAGCTCTTCTGCTTCCCCTTCCCCTTCCTGAAAGGAGACTGAAACCCTAAAGTATCCCAGCTCTTTGTGACCAAATGAAGAAAAACAAACATTCAGGGGAAGAAAGAAAAAAGCTGGGGTTTTGGAAGTACTTTTTAATTCCCTGGGCTATCTACATGCAAGATTCTTATGAAAGGAAGAACAAATCTTTTTGTATAGGTAAGTTTCTTTGAATTGGATTTTCTGTCACTTTGTGTTGAATTCCTAAGTGATAGAAGTGTTTTGCTAACAAACTCATAACATAATTCCCATTTGGATTAGCGTTGGTAATCATTGCCAGGTGACCCCATCCACACCCCATCCACACACCCCCACTGCCAAATCTGCAGGTAGAATGCTTGGATTCTGCCAGGAGGATACTGGCTCCCATGAATATGCACAATGCCAGGGTAGTCAACCACAGACTGGCCAGGAACTGCAGCCTGAGTGCCCACAGTTGTGTTTCATCTCTAAGATGCCCTCCAAAAAGTCTTCTGTATTTGGAAGGTGACTGTGTCATGGAATGTTGTCAGTGGACTCTTCCCCTGGCGAGTAGAGCCGCTGAATGTGTAACTTCCCTTATGGCTGTTTTCTCCACTCCACCCCTCCTCCATGCTTTTCTACCTTGGAGCCAATCAATCATGGAAGGAGCTCTGTGAAAACTGTGACTCAAAATAAAGCTCTCCGTCTTTATGTTGTGGGTATCCGGTATTTGTCCTAGTGATGGGAAAGTGACTAATACAACCAGAATGGGAATTGTGAACTGAAAAGACACAGGTTCTTTCTCAGAAGTCTAGGGTTGAGATTTGGAAGAACAAATCAGTGAATTTAGCTGGCTGGTTGAGCATCATGAGCAGGATTTGGGGCTGGATCGATAATATGGACAATGAGGAAGCCGGTACCATTATAGAAGCTGGTCAGGGGAGAGTTTCAGAGAGTAGGGGATACATCCCATCACAGATGCATCACAGAAGAGCACGGCAGCTGATGCCTTGAAGTTCTTGAAGGTTGCCAGGTCATGTGTGCATCTGTACAAATCACCTCCTCCTTGGACAATGTTAGTGAACCTCTGTTCTTGCCCTGCAATAATTTCTAATAAACATAATGGGCAACAAAAACTATATTTTGAATTAGACTTTTAATGTTTTTTGATCCCTCTTTCCTTGTATGTCTAGTACATGCTCTTCACAAGTTTATTTTTGGTGTTATGTGTAAATGAGACCTAGTGCAGACCTTAGCACACAGCCATACTTTAGTGAATATGAGACCTTTTCCATTTCTTCAAAGAGCTAGGTCTGAGGAGAGGAGAACTGTTAACTTAGTTACTTTTTTCTTGTTAAGACAAAATACCTAGTGCCCAAAGTTAAAGGGAGGAATGTTTAGCTCTTTAAAATAGCCAGTGCCCAAAGCTAAAGGGGGAATGTTTAGCTCCCTTTAAAATACCCAGTGCCCAAAGCTAAAGGGGGAATGTTTAGCTCACAGCTCATGGACATTTTAGTTCATAATCAGCTGACTTCAAGGCAGGGTGACACAAGGCAGAGGGGAAGCAGTTCCTGGATTCTGGGGTGGTGGGAGACAGCAAGAGTAGGCTGTAGGGGGAAACAAGTCTCTTTCTGCCACTTTTATCTTATCCAGATGGCTAGGATTAGGGCAGTATCAAACCAATCAGTGGACGGATCCAGCGATCGCCCAGCCTTAATCCCAGTGCCCTTAATCCCTGCATTGCACTGTGAAGCAGTCACAAACTCTAGATTCAGTTACCTTCAAAAAAAAAAAAATCCACCCCCATGACTACATGAGGCTTTGGGGAGACATCTAGATACAAACCACAACAAGTGGATTGTCTTGGAGGGAAGTATGCAAACGGAGTTTTGGCTACCCATGCCAAGGTTTGGATGGATGGTGACATTAGTGACCCTTCAGTTCTCTTTATTTTCCAAGATTTACAATACTCTATGTCTCAGATTGAATCTGCTTCTCCCTATAAGCATATCTACTTCCCTTGCCTTGTACCAATCCCTACAAAACAATAGGTTACAGGGATTGATGAAGCCCAGAGCCTGTGCCCACCCACTCTCTTGCCAGAATGTAACCACCCAGAACGAGGAAGGGCTGGATCCACAAGAGAAAGAATGCTAAACAGTCTGCCAAAAGATCATTCGATCTGTTGTACTTCTCCAATGCAACTTGGAGGACAGCTATTTTAATAATGACTAGTATTTGTTAAACATTCTTTGTTGGTCAAATACTCTGTTAAATGCTTTTCATAGAGCATTTCCTTTTTTTTAATTTTAAAAAGAAACCCCCTCAAGAATTTCAAAACAAACAGGAGAGTAAGAATAGAGTCTTTCTTTTAGCGCTCATAGCATCTAAGATGTAGGTGTAAACTGTTATCTTTATTTTTATTTATTTAGTTTTCGTATTGGGAATTGAAAACATGACCTCACCCTTACCAGGCATGCGCTGTGCCGCTGAGCTCTATCCCCAGCCCCATCCTTATATTTATAAGAGAGATAGTAGAAGACAGAAAGATTGAGTAAGGTGCTCATGATCACGCAGCTGGTGTCATGAATAAGTGGAACCAAAGCTGCCTGATTTCCCACTCTACAGCAAATCAGGAAGTAAGGAAGATAAAATCTTGCTGAGTAGAGCCCCGTGGTTGACAATAAGCAATACAAGCATCCCTCCTCTGCTCACTGAAGTGTCGCTGTGTGGCCCTTCTCCATGAGAAGGCTGTTTCCTCCCTGCAGTGTCTTTAGCAGGGCTATCATAGCTGCCTCAGTATCCTGAACCCATTCAGCATCTGTACCTTTCATGGTCATCCTGACTTTGGGGAAAAGTCCAGAAGTTTCATGGGGAAATGTTTGGTGAATAAGATAGAGGAGAACACTGTCATATTTTTATGAGCCTCACTTTCCATTAGATAGTACTCAGCAGCAGCAATCACTGTATTTTTTTAACATACTTTGTGAAGCCTCTCATGAAAGAAGACTTTTACAACTGTTTCAGAACATTGCAAGAATGATGGGGTAAATACATTTGAATTGAGGTGGATATCTTGAGGTGCATGAATGGTAATTTCCCTTTAATAATTTTGGAAAAGTTAACCATTGATTCTGATCACACCTCATATACAGTTATACACTGGCCAAGTTGGAAGAAATAGAGTTCTTTAAAATTCATTAGCCCTGGACACCATTTTAGTGTCAATCTTTACAATTTTTGGAGTGTTTTTACTATAAACTTTACTCTCTCATGCTCAGTAGTTATCCACAAAAGTGGGTTCCTCTGCTTTCAGGATCATGCCTGTTGTCCTTCATGGGAAGTGTCAGGCTCTTTGTGATGTGATCCTGCCTGCTCTTCCGACTCCATTCTTGCTCCTTCATGTGGGTGTGAAACTCACACACACAGACACACACACACACACACAGAAACACAAGCACATCAGTCACTGTCTTTGGATAACTACATAGTCTCAGTATTGACCAACCTATTTTCCTGTCTTGTTTTTATCTCTGTGTCTCTTCATTTATTTTAAGTGGTATGATAAACATCTATAAAGCTGAAATTTGTCTATTAAAGTACGGTGATCATACATTGAACTTTTACGTGCTCTTTCTTCTAAAATTATTTCCAACCACTCAACTGCCCCATATCTTTAGACTGGATTTCAAAGTTTCCCCGAGCCTCCTCTTCCATCCTCAATACTGGACTGAAAATAATTTTCCACCTTTGCCATAGTGTTCTGTCCATCCCGGTCACGTCTCACGGCCACGTGTGTTGTATTGCTTGTTAACTTGCTTTTCTCCCACTAGGCGGCGCTAGGCTTTGAGATTCTTGAAAACAAAAAATGGCTGGTCTAATATGGCAGTCTGAGGGTTTAGTTAGCACCATGTCTGGCACATGGCATGAACCCAAAGCACTGGCACCCCCCGTACCCCCCACATTAAGACCAGATACCGAAGAGACTGCTATTAGAAACTAAGGTCTGTGTGCTGTATGTGCTTAATAAGGCAAAGTAAAATTATTGCAAATGGTTTGTAACAACAACAACACAAAAATTTTAGTGAGAAATTCCTTTCTCACTCTTTACCATTATAGTTGAAATTCTTTTGAGCATCTGTGTTTTGGTTTTTGCTTCCGTATTTCTAATGTGCTTATTCTGGTATTTTATTGATGGTTATGTAATGACCCCCTACTATTTGGGTTTTTAAATATTTGTACAGCATTCTTTCTACCTTTGTAATTTAGTTATGTCTCAATTTTATGTTAAATCTGTAGACAAACTTTACATTATTATGACCAGGTAGCTGTCTAATTATGTTTCTTTTCTTACACACTTTATCTTTCCTAACAATAACTGCCTCATATTTATCTTTTCTTAATTTCCAAGTAATCAAAAAATTCACTTTTAATTTTCCAAGCCATCTATCAAAAACCTTTTGATTTTCTTTTAAAAATACTCAAATGCAACTGGTTGGGTTGGTACACATCTATAAATCCAATATTCTGGGAGTCAGAGATAAGAGGCTCACAAGTTTGAGCCCAGTGTGGTAAATTAGTAAGATAATGTCTCAAAATTTAAAAAAAAACTTTCAAAAGGGCTGGGATTTATCTTAGCACTGCATAGGTCCTAGGTTTGATTGCTAGTACAAACAAAATCATTCAAACACATAGTGCATGGAATAACTAGTACCAACTCCATTACCACCCCAAACCTTATGTCTCTGCCCTCTATGCAGCCTTGCTTTACTGTTACTATGTCTGGTCCCCAGACATGCTTCCCTCTGGTCCCCAGTGAACCTCACTTTCTGTTACTTATTTTTTACCATAGTATTTTTGCTACACTTGATTCTGAGATGGTGATAAAACTAACCAGTAGAATACTATGGAAATAATAATGAATGACATTATAGAGTTAGGTAAAAACAATCAGATCTTATTCCTGAGCCTGTAGCAATGCTTGTTTTTGAGAGAGTCAGATATTATGTAAAAATATCCACTATTATGAAAGTGTTTATATTATGGGAGCCCAAGGTACCATATGGAGTTGCCAGTCCAGGCCCTGACTCTTATAGACAGTCTCTCAGTTCATTAGACATCCTAGTAAAAAATCATTGTTGATGAGCAGTCGTGTGCATGAAAAAGGTCTCTTGCACAAGCAGTCCACATCGATCTTGAGATGACTCCAGCTCCAGTCACTGTACCTGAATGAAGAAAATCCAGCAGAAATTGGTCAAGCCAAGGAATACAGAAAGTAAACTCCCTGGGCACTAAGTCTTAGGGTGGTTGGTCATACAGCGATAGAGAGGCAAGCAGTTGCTCTCTGGCTCTGTTCTGAAACTGTCTTTCTGGAATTTTCCTTTCCTTGATCCAGTGACTTTCTTTCTTGGTGAATGCTCTAGTTTTTCTGTATGTTTCTCTCCTGTAGCTCCCTGAGAAAATGAGTGTGGAAAGTAAATTTTAATTCTTCTATGTTCAAAAAAGTCATTATTATATTATGTTTGAACAATAAGTTGGCCAGATGTAAGACTCTAGGCTGAAAATCATTTTTCCATCTGAATTTTAAAAACATTCCTGTGGAATTTTTCTAGTTTTTTTTTTTAGAACAACAAATGCTTTTAATGCAATACATTACATGATTGTGTACTGTTTTGTGAGGGATCTTTTTATTTGTGGAGTTTAGCATTTGCTTTCCCAATCTGAAGTCTTTTAGTACGGGAAATCTCTTTTTATTTATTGCTTTAATAATTTCCTTGTTTGTATTTTTTTAACACACTGGAACAATTCTACTGAATAAGCATTTTTAGATTATTTTACTTTATGGTAAATTCTCTTTATTTTTCAAACATCCCATAAAGTTTTAAGGTAAAAGAGATAAAATTTTTAATTTTCAAGAACTCTTCCTTAGTGTCTACTTCCTTTTTATAACATCTCTGTTCTTTTTGGATGTAAGATTTTTCTTTCTGAGATGATGTTAGTTTTTAAAGAAACATTTGAAAATGTTTTCCACTGCTCTCTTTATTACCTGGGTCAGTTTGAAATCCTTCCTCAAGTGTGTGGTGAGCTTTAGTTGTCTGTTCATATCGAAAGGCGTTACAGAACGAAAACTAGTGACCGGTTCTGTGTCATGCCTGTTGTCATGCAGTACTGATTTTATTGAGAAGGACTGCGTGGTACATTGAAGAACACTTCAATATTAATATGAGCTTTATAGGCCCGTTCAGTTTATCCAAAGATGAACCTACCTGTTTCCAGGGTTAGGGATCTAATCCTGGTTAGGTTCCAACAGTCTGTGGGCATTAGTGGGAAGATTTTCTATGCATCTCCCATTTTCCCTCTCTGCCTCATTTATGGAGTTCATGAGTCTAGAGCCTCATCTGAATGATTCTCATTGTGTGAGCTATGCCGAACTCTATCTTACACAGCTGATTATAAATGAGAATTTTTATTTAAAATACAGAATACTTGTGCATCCTCTATTTTTATTTAAAATACAGAATACTTGTACATTATCTAGTGATAGCTGGGGTAGGCTTGGGATGATGGATGTGTTACCTTAAGAATCACAAGTCAAAGTAGGTTGTGGTGATTAAAAGCATGGGCTTTAGAAACAGGAAGTCCCATGTTTAAGTCCTATTTCTACAATTCTTTAGCTGTGACTACTGAGTAATTGATTTAGCTCCCTAAATCTTCATTTGTCTTGACTGTTAAGTGGTATAAGACAAATGTGTCTCTTAGAGTTTTGAAAATTAAATACTGCACTATACGACTATGGAGTAGCTGGCATATAATCAGATAGCAAATATTAGCAATGAAAAAAGTTCTGATTTGCAGAACACATCTGGTTGGTAAGCATTGATCTGACTCCTCCATTTCTTTGCTCTGTAGTGCTGGATAGATCACTGTGTCTGTGGAACCCGAAAGGGCAATAAAATCATCTCATTCATTCAGGTCCTGTACTCTGCTTTATCTCCTTGTCCTTCCCCATCAAGTGGTTTCACTGCCAAGGGGTAGTGTTGGACCCAGACCTTGGCTCTGCTGTTGCCTGGGTCTGTGTTTTAACCCCAGAGTGCCTCTGTGGAACCTCCCCTTTCCTTCCCAATAAACTAGATGGTGGTTTGGGGGGATAAGGTGATTGATAGTGGCCCTGCCATTGTTTCTGCATTATGAGAGCAAGGAGAGCAGGAGTCACTCAGTGAGAGACTAATTCCAGCCTGGGGTCCAGGCTCACCTTCCTTTGGTGCCCACGAGGAATCCCTCTGGGAACCATTACCTGTGCAGAGTTTATGGCGTTTTACTGCCAAATTTCCAGCAGTCAAGATGAATGTGGCTTATGCACACATCTGTACGCACCCGCAGGGCACCATGGGAAGAGCACTCAGCATATTTTATCCTGTATCTCTAGTAGAGGGAGGCCATTCAGGCAGAGGAAAGGGAAGATATTGAAGAAAAAAGAGAAATGAAATTGCCATGTCCCACCCTGTCAGCAGGAAGTTTGGTATAAAACATGAATTTGTGACAGACAGACAGACTCCTGTCAAAATGTCCAAAGGGGCTGTTGTCCTCTGGCTGGCAGTAGCACTCGGGTGGCTTTATCTGAGTAAGTGTTCCAAAGCCTTCCATGTGGGACTCCCCGGGGGGCTCATCATCATATAGTGGGTTCCTATCATGTTCCTCCCCTCCCTTACTCCCCCCACTTTTTTTGAGAGTCTCTCTCCTGCCTTGTTACACAAGGTTTTTACCCAGAGACTGATTGGGGGGATTGTAGTGTGGGGTAATTTGTATTTAGGTGGGAAAGGCAATTTGAGAAGGAAACACATAGAAGTAAGGGCTGGATGAGGGCGCCAAGAAATTTCATCTGGGTGGGTGTGATTTTCCTATGTGTTTCACAGCACAGTCAGAGACAGAGCAAGCTCTTCTGGTAAGAGCCCCTTTTGTAGTTCTTACCCTTCTCTCTGTTCAGGAGCTTTTGCTCATTTGGCTGGGGATGGGGTTTCAATGAGAGGTTTCTTTTTTGCGTACTGTTGCCAGCACTTGGATAATGCGAATGGATACTCTCAGTTTTGGCCAATGCAAACCTTTTTCCTGGGGGGTATGGTGATTGCTCTGGCCTAAGCTGCCCCTGCAGGGATTGCTGGCAATGACTCTGAGAATGCATGAATTGCACTGGCTCCTCCAGGTGTGAAGTGAGGGACATGATTGAGACCTTTAACTATCTGTTCATCAAGGGTTAGGCAACACCTAGTGGCCCTTGCCATTTAAAAGCTCCATGGTTATTCAGTTGTGAATTTCTGTTGTCCTTCTCTCTGTACGTCTTCAGCTTTCCACTGAGATCAAGCTGCTGCTTCCACTCCATCGCCTCCACATTGGTGGAGGACTTCTCAGCCGTGAGTTCCATCGTCCCTGGAGTTCTGCATCACACATCTTGTGCCCCTTAGTATCTGCTCACTCGGCTGCCTCCTTCCCCAGGCACCATGTTGGCTCAGTGACCCAGCTTAGCTTTGTTTGCTGCTGTATTCCAGCACTTAGTCCCATAGTAGGTACATAGTAGATGAGAAATAATGTATGGAACAAAAGCAATCCCTGTCACTTTTACATTTGTGTTTTGGGTATAGTGTAAGCTTCCCCCTGCCACCCCTCCATTAATGTAAGAAAACTATAGTCTATTATTATGAGGTTTTTTTTGTGTGTGTGTGTTACTAGGAATTGAACCTAGGACACTGAACTGAACTACATCCTCAGCCCTTTAAAAAAATGTTGTTGTTTTTTTTTTTCAAGAGGCATTATGGTAGCCATTATTGATTTTACTAGTATCTTGTTTTGGAGCCCTGTATCGCTTTCAGTGTTTTGTTTTGATTGGCTTTATTCTGCTTTGTTTTGTTTGATTTTATTCTCTATAAAATAAAATTTAAAAAAAAACTAAGAAAAAAGATGTTTCTTTTTTTGAGACAATGTCTTATTAAATTGTCCAGACAGAGCTGAACCTTGCAACATGCACCAAGATGCTCAGCCTGGTTCTTTCCCAGTGTTTTTTACTGGCCTGTACGCTTCCTGGGAAAGTTGAGGTTTGGGGTTCAAGTCATAGTTTGCCAAGGTCCATGTCCACATGCATTGCTTCTTTCAGGATTCTGATCCCATGAGCTTCTCTGCTTTGCTTGAATGAGGCTGCACCTGGTGAACTTTCTGGTTTGGTTGGCTGGTTCTGTTCTGTTTTGATTTTTCAAGCATGCTTTTTCTAAAACTTGAAAGTTAAAGGAGAATGACTGTGTAGGTAATCATAAAGTGGATGTGCTCTTCAAAAGACCCTCATTCTGTAGATCCACAATTGCAAACATTTTAGAGATGGAGTGTCAAACTATACACTGAAACCCAATTGTGATGTGCCAACATCACAATTAAAACTGGGGTTTTCATTTAGAAAAAACAACTGTACATGAACATCTTTTATCTTGAAAGCACAGTTGCATATGTGCTTTAGGTTTGCCACCACTACTCTGCGTGGTGAAACTGGGGTCTGGATTGGGAAGAGCTTTGCTTAAAGTCACCAGCTAAAGAGGCTGTAGTCTAGGTTATGCCCACTTGCATATTCCAGAGAAGGGAAATTGATTCTATCCCAGTGTTTCCTTTCCTGACTTTTTTTTTTTGTCTTTTTGAGAGAGGGTCTCACTATGTAGTTCAGGCTGGCCTTGAGCTCACTTTGTAGCTCAGGCTGGTTTCGAATTTGCAACGATCCTCTTGCCTCAGTGTCCCATGTGCTGGCATTACAGGCATATGCCACTGTGCCTGGCTTCTTTTTTCCTTGATAGCTCTGCATCTGCAAAGAGGATTCTTGACCTATTTCTAAGTTCCAGTGTGTTTGGTTACCTGTACTAATAGTTATTAATTTCACATGGCATTTGATGCTTTTTGTCCTGTGAACCTGCTTTTGTCCTGTGAAGAAAGGACTTTTCCTGAGGCAAGTGTTATCCTTTTTGTCTTATGATGACAATTATTGTGATTTCTCTCCAAGGACACCAAAGCAGTGACTGGCAGCATGAAGTTGACTATGTAACCAAAATGGGTGTTTTTCTGTTACACCCAAACTCTGCTTCCTTTTTTTTAAATATGAAATTTTTATCAAGTGAGGAATATAGAAACTCTTGGTGAAATAATGAAAATGTTACAAAAGGAAGAGTAAGTGAATGAAATCCTTCTTTACCATTACACCCAAGTCCAAGCCTTTTCCTCTCATCCTGGAGGTAACTCAGGCCATGAGCTTGGTGTCTGTCCTATCAGACACTTTTCTGTGCATTCATTTTCATGCAGTCGAGGCTGTGAAAATGCAAACCAATTTATTCATTTATTTAACAGAGAACAATTTTATATTTAATTCTACTTTTCTTTTTTTTAAAACTTTTTATTTTTTGGTACCAAGAATTGAACTCCTGGACCTTGTACTTGCCAGACACAGGCTTATGCTACTAAGCTGTATCCCTGGCCCCTTCATTCTAGCTTTCAATCTTAGGCATTGTAAGAAGAAATATGTATGATTATATATACATATACATATATATATATATATGTATATATATATATATACATATATATATATACACATATTTTCTTCTTAGAGTTTGCTCTTGTTATGTATTAAAATGCAGCTTAGAGTTTTCATGTCAGTTCATATAAGTGTCTCTCATTCTACTCATTCATATAGAATTTTATGGAATCTAAGTAGCTGTGCTTTAATCATTTGCCCTGTAGGCACAGTGTGGTCCATTGTGGAGGCTGTGATAAGCACTTGCAAATAGGCATGTGTTTCTCTAAAGTAGGTAACATATGTGTGATCTTCATGATGTAGCTAGGATTCATGTATTGAATGTGAGCAGAAATTTCTGATTTTCTCCAGGAATAGCTGTGCTAACTCATGCCCCCATTTTATTTTACTTTCATCTGGAATGCTATGTCCTTTCCCGCCTACCCAGCAGTATCTGCAAGCCTCATTTAAGGACACCCTGGCTAGTGTGACA
Organism: Hydrochoerus hydrochaeris; assembly: GCA_004027455.1. Lineage (NCBI taxonomy): Eukaryota > Metazoa > Chordata > Mammalia > Rodentia > Hydrochaeridae > Hydrochoerus > Hydrochoerus hydrochaeris. The sequence goes on from PVLA01008117.1 coordinate 91,143, forward strand.
TCATGGGTATCCTAAGTCATTGCCAGTCTAATGGATGAAAGTCACTGGCTGCTCAACCTCAAGTGTGAATTTCCTGTTATGTCTTTGCCACTTTTACTACCGGGGTTTGTTATAGTGGAGTAGGATATTGTAGTAGTTGGCTTTCCTGTTTCTGAAACACAACACCTTACATCCACCCTTAAATTAAGAGAGGTTTAATTGGCTCATGGTTCAAACCATGGTCATCTGGTTTACAGAAGACACCTCATGGTGGAAGGGCAATGAATTTTTGTGCTTCACTGCACTGCATGGTATTCACGGTTAATAATAATAGTGTAGTATATATTTCAAAATTGCTAAATGATTCTTAATGTTCAAACCACAAAACTTGATACCCTGGTGAGGTGATAAGTATGCTACTGAGTTTAATTGAAACTTGCTATAATGTATATATAAATCTAAAGTACATACTGAGTCCCCCAAAATACAATCATTATTCTTCCATTAAAGACCAATCAGTAAATAATCCATGAACTCCTCCTAACTTCATATTATCTAAACAGCAAACAGATGGTCCAGAGCCAGCCAATTCCACTTCCAGTATGGACTAAAAATGGAAAAGCATGTGGAAAACAGTTTACCAGCTCATCTTCCAGGCCCACACTGTTCTGTTTGAGGCATTCAATTGGTAGTGCACAATATTTGCTTATTGAGTATAGTCAATCCATGGTTGTTTTTGGAGTGGTTTTATATGAAGATAGTGTAATTGAATTATAAGGTCAAGGCTTCTCATTTGAGAATTTATTGGTTTATTGAATTGCACTCAAGATTGGTGTGTTCACATCAGCAAAAAGGTCTTGCTTCTGAAATGCTTCTGAGATGAATTTAGAGACTCTGGTGACCAACTCTCTCCATATGGGACAGCAGCATGTTGAGATATCTTGGCAAGGCTAAAGGGCATGTCAAAATTGATGCTAAAGAAACACATAGAGTGTGACTCTGCATCTTCCTGGAAGCATCTATTTACCCAAAAACTGTAGCATAGCCTAGAGACTTTGGTATCACACAACTTAGTTTTTCTGTTTTTCTTTGCAGCACCAACCAGGTCAGAGTTTACCCAGAAGGCATTTTTGGGTCAGTCAGTGACTTTGCCCTGTTTGTACCCATCCTGGTCTCCAAGAAGCAACAGCATGTGCTGGGGAAAAGGCCAATGTCCCAATTCCAAATGCAACCAGGAGCTTATCCACACAGATGGAACTCGAGTAACCTCAAGAGCGTCAGAAAAATACAGAGTCTGGGGAAATATCCAGAGGGGTAATGTGTCTTTGACCATCTTAAACACCAAGGAAGGGGACAGTGGGGTGTACTGCTGCCGCATAGAGGTGCCTGGCTGGTTCAATGATGTCAAGAGGAACATTCAGCTGGTGCTGAGGAGAGGTGAGCAAATGGGACTCAGATCTGGGGGAGGAGAACTTCCCCAGCCGATGGATAATGGATTGACTCGGAGGAGCTGAGGAGGTCAAACTTGCTTAAGCAGGGAGTGCAAAGATGAGATTGGAAATGAAGAGTCATGACAGAGAGCAGGCAGAGAAGGTGCATGTGGGGGGTGGGAGGCCAAGACAGCCACAGAAATGAGTGAGGGAGGCTGGGAAGAGACAGGGAACAGGTGAACTGCTTAATGAACCTGAAGAGGGCAGCTGCTACCTATCAAGGGAATTGTGTGTCACCTTACAGAAATGTATGCCTGGTGCTTTCAGACCCCCTAGTTTTTATGTGCACTATATTTAGTTTTCGATATTGGCTAATTTGAAAAACCAAATAACAATATGGTATGAACTAAGTAGAGCACATCTGCAGGTCAGCTCCATCCTGTAGATAAAGTTTGTGACTTCTGGTAGAGGAAAGAACATAGGATTTAGAGATAATCTTATCAGTATCTTGGCTTTTTCCTGTATTTCTCTCTGTTGGTTTGGCTAAAATTGTGCTGGGACTCCTAAAGATATGAGTTTTATAGAATCAACTGCACTGAGCCTTGAGTTGAATTATGTTAATGATAACCACCATTCATGCTTGTCTTAATTGAGCTCCCCAATCCTGGGCTCTGCTCCCAACAGATTGATGCCTTGGAGGGTGGGGTCTCCATGTATGTATGCTTTATGCTTTGCAAATTTATCTAATGCACACTGAAACATGGGACCAGTGGATATGCATGGTTTTAATTAGAAAACTTCCTTACATATTCATGTAATTAGCATGTTTTCCTCTTAAAGTAACTATGTGACCTAGAAGGTACTGTTCTGATTTGGCATAAGAGGACAGTGCTATTTATTACAGATAAATGACTCCAACCCCAGTCTTGTCTTACTAGATATATCCACATATCATTTTATAATATACTTGTTGGCCTCAATCTTCTACAGGGTCATTCCTAAGTTCAGTTGGAACAATTAATATCTTTCTGTTTCACTGAAATCTATAGAAATTTTTCATATGTAGAAATGGTGAGAGTCATATAATAAATTGTGGGTAATAGCTGTTGTTGGATTAAGTGATGTT
>PVLA01008118.1:0-93618 GCA_004027455.1 Hydrochoerus hydrochaeris
ATGTTTTTATGTAATGCTCAATATGGAGTCGAGGGTGGAGACTCCAGGGGGGTTGCTGGAGGCCCTCTAGATAACCCCTTTGTGAGGACTGGTTGTGGGGTTTTGCCTTCTGTGAGTAGTGTGAGAGAGTTTATACAAAAGCTTTAAATGAAAGAGCTCATGGAGGAGGATTTACAAAATTCCTGTGAGACAACTGCCCGGAGGCACTGGACAGGCAGCCAAAGACGGGCAACTATGACACATGTTACGCCACCAGCCGCCTAAGACAGGCACAGGACCAATTGCTGTCCTGCAGGCCCATGACGGGTAAGGCCTGGTTGGGTTCATATGAAGAGTCCTTGACCTAAGACAGGCGCTGTCCTCACAGGGACTGCCATACTTCCATAAGTGATAAGGGAAACAATGTAGGGAGCGGCACAATAGCCTCACACATCTCTTCCTCCTGCAGGCATCCAGGTGCATCGGCTTACATTTCCCAAGCTAACTAAGTAACAAGATTGAGATGTTAATTGATACCTATTGCTTGGGATTGTCTCTGCCTGGCCCTGGGCCTGGGGTGCTTCCTACTTGGGGCTGGGGGTTGCTGCCAAGGTTAGCAAATATATATTCCAGCTTCTAAAAAATAAAGCGGGTTCAGATTCACTCACAGACTGGTGTGCAGTGTTTTCTGTCTCTCACTCGCCGACTCCCTGTCCACCTTTGGGAAACCCTAGCCCTGCCGCAGCTGGACTCCGGCACCCTTCTCATTTGGCTGCCGCAATTTACAAAGGAGCTTGGGGATCGCCCTGCTCCCCCAAGTTAAAAAGAAGTGCCATGGCAATTTTGATTGGGCTTGTGATCTTCCAACAGGTGAAACTAGAGGACTTGATTGCATGAAAATTTCCTCTTCTTGTTTGATAGGAATGGAACACAATGGCGATAATTATTTTTAATTTGGGAAATCATGGCTGTCACTCTGCCTCCTGCAGGCTGCGGTAAATGACACTGGAAGAAATATTTCAGTTGCTCCTTCAGGAGTCCCTGGCTCTGAGCAGCTCAGCTGAAACAAAGAAGCTAAGGCCCTCACGCGGTGTTCAGCGCGCTCTGGCCTCCTGAACGAATGGATGTGAGTCCGGCTGGCGCAGAGCTGAGCGTGCTCCACGGGGAGGCTCGGGTGCATGTGATTTAGGCCTGAGGGTGGGCAGGAAGACGCTGCTGAACAGCGAGTTATGAGAGGCCAGAGTGGAGTCAGTGGCATTACTGTCGCGAGTGTGGGGCTCTGGAAGCCACCCAAGAAAGGAGAGAGCAGGGTCTGTTCTCCATCAGGGCTCAGCCATCGGCATTCTGTATTTGGATTTCGCAGTTTCCAGGCCCCCCGTGGTAGTTTCTCGCATCCCCTCCGGGCCTATCCAGAATAACCTGGTTACTTTCTCAGGTCAGAAGCACAATTGTCAAACCGGCCGTGGTGGTGCACGTCTGAGCCCTCAGCACTCTGGGAGGCCAAGGCCGGAAGATGCCCAAATTAAAAGGTCTAGCGATAGAGCCCTTGGGTTCCAGCCCCAGCACAGACCTAAAAAGTCAAAATAAAAATAGCCACTAGGTGTCAGCCTTGCATCGTGCAAAATTCTTATCCAAGCCCAGGCCCTTTAGCTTCTGGCAGGCCCTGTTCCTGTGTACCCCGCACCCCCAGGCCCTGCCTCCTAGGATGAGGGTGCGAGTGGGCCGGGCACCTGCCTTCTGCGGTTGGCCCGAGCAATTCCGTTGTCTTCTATCCCTTTGTTTTCTGGTGCACAGGTGCAGAAGGAGAACCGAGGTGAACAGGCCAGCGGCCCCCATTGCGAGGGGCCTTAAGTGAATCCTGGCGTGGAGAGACTGGGCTGCACCTCCAGCTTTGGTGCTGTGGACACTCTCCCTGCCCCCCTCCCCCAGCGGCAGCTGGTCTACCTACATCCTTCCTGGACCTGGTCACCTTCCTGCTGGACTCTTCTGCTAGTAGAAAAAGTAGGTCTTGGTAGTAGTCGCCAAGCACAAGAAGCCTGGATAAATTAATTTCCTTAGCAAGTGAGGTAGTGATAATAAAGACAGAATAAGAGAGAAATGGTCTGGATCGAATACCAAATGTGTTACTTTTCTCTCCATACTTTGTCCATGATTTCACATTGTTTCTTTTTTTAAATTTTTTAAAAATTTTATTTAAAGAGAGGGGAAAAATAAAGCAAAACAGAAAAAAGGGGTAGAAACAATGCAGAATTTCAAAAAAAATGAACAGTAAGAAATCACTAGTTGATACATTACATATTGTCTTCTTGGATGTAGTTGTTCAAGTTAAAAATTAAAGCATACAAAGTGGATATTCAAACAGTGAGGCTGCAGACAGTTCTGTTCTCTGATCTAACAAAAACTCAGCAACATAATTATCAATCCTATACCCTTAAATATACATGCAATTATATCCTTTAGAGCACCTGCTTTTCCTCCTTTTGCTTTTTAAGTCCATTATGTGTTGTTATATCATGTTTCAGGTTGCTTAATACCTTACTGATCTGTTTTGTTGTTGTTATTTACTTTTTCTTCTCCTTATTTTTTATTTTATTTTGAAGGTAGTAAAATACAGCAGAACAAGACAGGACAAAGCCAATTGAGGCAGTGCAGTGAGATTGGCACAGAACCTCACAGCAGGTTACTGGGATAACAGCAATAGGCACAATAGTACATCTGGTTTTCTTCACAGTAGTTGTTCCTTCAATCAGGCAGAGCAATATCCAAGGAAATACCAAAATTACAAGAACAGAATATTGAATAGAGCAACACCATTGATCAGAACAGAGCAAAACAGAGATAAAAATATTTGCCTTCAAAGAGATGGCAGAAGAAAATCCCCTTTATTTGCTATATTGCATATAGTCAAATTCGCAAGACATGCTCAGATCTCTGGCTCTCACTTGCTAGGGTGGGGGAGGGATGGATGTTTGATTCTTAGCCCGCGCCCTGGTAGGCTCACAGCTGCCCACCAGAGGGGTGAACTGGCTGCCACTTTTCCCAGCACCCCAAGGTCCAACATGGCGCTTCTCAGATCTCAGGAAACCCTGATATGGTTCTTGCCCTGGGGCGGCCGCAGCTTGCCAGGCCACAACCCCTTACCAGAGCGGCATGCTGGCGGCTGCCTGGATTCCACATTATTTCCATGACAGTGTAGGAGGTAGAATTTTTTCACCTAACTTCTTCCCCCAACTTTTGAAAATTTCAAACATACACAAATGTCAAAAGAATAAATGGTATAAACTGTCTGGTGGTGAACTCATGGCACATATTTTGTTTTTCTTTTCAGGCAAAAGATACTAGTGTAGAGTTGTTTTTTCTAAGCTAAAACCTGAGTATTCAGGTTTAATTGTAGTGTTGGCACTTTGCAATAAGTAAGAGGGTTTTGAGCTGCAGTTTGGACATTTGTCTAAAAGGTTAGCCTTTGCTAGTAAATATCTATCATTTAGAGAACATTTTTCATATTCTGGTATATTTTGCCTTATATTTGTGTGGATGTATTTTTGCTGATCTATTGACAAACTAGAGATGTTGAGGCAATTTTAAATATGAAGTTCCTAAGAATTATGATCTCTTGCAAAATCACATTTTTTTTTTTTTTTTCTGAAACAGGGTCTCAGATGAGCATGATGGCACACGCTTGTGATCCCAGCTCTTGGGAGTCTGAGCCAGGAGGATCTTGCTGAGTTCAAGGCCAGCCTGGGCTACATAGTGAGACCCTGTCTCAAAACACACACACGCATGTTGGAGAGCGTTAAAGCTGAATACATGTGCAGGGCTGTGGCGTGGCCCGGGCACAGCTGAATTGAGAAAGAGGAGACACCTCAGGGGGCAAGATAGGCCACAGCTGAGGCCATTGGAGACTTTCTGGATAGTTTTCCTTAATTAGCATCTTCTGTTGCTCTGAGGAGTCCTTGAACCCCTCCCAAGATCCTGTTCAGGTTTCCTGCATTTTCCACTCAACTCCTTGCTTGTTCTGATTAAATAGGGGCTGCCCAGGGTCAGTAGGCTGCCGGCTAGCAGAGTGTCGAGCTCTGCTGAGGATTTCAGTCCTGCAGCCCTAGAGACCATGTCACTTGTCTCATTCCCTTGAGCCTTCGCTGTGCACCCCAATTGGGGATCTAGGCAGACCCCAACACACACACACACACACACACATACACACACACACACACACGAAAAAAAAGACAAGAAACAGGGTCTTGCTATGTAATGTAGGCTAGACCTGAGCCCACTGTGTAGCCCTGTCTGGCTTTGAACTCACAGTGACCCTCCTGCCTCTGCCTTCCTGGTACTGGGATTACAGGTATGTGCCCCCACATCTGGTGCAATCATATTATTTATTATATAAAAAAATCAAATGGTAATTTCCTGTTATCAAATGCCCAATTGGGGATTAATGGCTATGTGGTTTTTACTGTAGTACATTTTTTTTTTTTTTGTAATGGGAATCAAACTCGGGGCCTTGCACTTGTGAGGCAGACACTGTGCTACTGAGCTATATCACTGGCCCTGCAATACATTTTTTTTAAAAAATTAAATATTCATTATTTTTGATCATATTCCACAGGAGACTTGTTTCACTGCTCAAAATATGAGTTATCTTGGTGAAAGTTTATTGTTTTGTGGACTGGGGATCCAATTCAGGGCATGATGCTACATACCTACCGGGTTACATACCCTGAATCGTCTTATACATGTGAAAAGAACGGGTATTTGCTGGTTTTTTGGGGGTGTGTGTACTGGAGATTGAACCCAGGGCCTTCACACTGGGCTACACCACAGCTGCTTTTAGTTTCCTTATTTTGAGTCAGTGTCTCACTGAGTTGCCCGGGCTCGGCTTCAACTCATGATGCCCCTGTGCTGGAATTACGGACATCTGCCGCCATGCCTGGGTAGGTGAATTTTTGCTGCATATATGGAGCTTTGTTTTGGGACACATGCACATTTAACATTATTATATATTCTCATTGATTTGACCTGTTTGTCATTATGTAATGTTCATACCTGGTAATATTTCTTGGTCTAACGTCTACTTTGATATTAATATAATTCCAGAATGCTGATGTGGTTTATTGTTTACATGCTATCTTTTTTCTGTCCATTTAATCTTACTCTGCTTTTAATTTCAGTATTTGTTGTAAGAAGCATATAATTACATCTTGCTTTTTATCCTAGGCGATTATTTTTTCCATTTATTTATTTATCCTTCTGAGACAGGGTCTTGCTATGCAGTTCAGGCTGGCCTTGGGCTCCCTTTGTAGCCCAGGCTGGTCTCGAACTTGCAACAATCCCCTCAGCCTCTCAAGTTCTGGGATTACAGAAGTATGCCACCATGTCTGGCTCTATTTTTTCCTTTTAATTTGAACACTTAGACCATTTACATTTAATATAAGGGTCCATATGATATTTATATTGCTTTGCTCTTGTTTTTGCTTTTTTGAGTTTGTGTAGCTCAGGCCTTGAACTCACTAACCCTTCTGCCTCAGCCTCCCAGGTGTTTTTCCAGAACTCTCTTCCATTACTTCCAGCTGCCTCACTTTTTCCAAACTCTAGACTCTGTCTCCTTGGGATTGCGATTCCCATTCTCTGCTCTGTGGACTAGAATGTGCCTCTTTTGCAGAAAGATAGGATCCCTATGGGCTTTGCTTCATCTGTTTTCCTTTTCTCATGAACCAGAGTGCTATCTCCTGTCCAACATGTGAGAATAATTTTTTTTTTTTGGTACCAGGGATTGAACTCATGACTTGGCATTTGCCAAGCAGGCACTTATGCCACTGAGCTAAACCCTTGGCCCCTTATTTTTGGTTTTTGAGAAAGGGTCTTGCTATGTAGTTGAGGCTAGACTTGAATTTACTATGCAGCCCAGGCTGGCCTCAGACTCACAGCAATCCTCCTGATTCAGCCTCCTGAGTGCTGGGATTACAGGAATATGCCACTACGTCCAGCTAAAAATAATTTTTTAATCCAATTTTCTAAATTTATATGGGAGGGTAGATTCTGGTTCACGCTATTCCATCATATCAGAAGCAGTCTCAGTTTTGATGATTATGTTATTAGGCTTTGTTTATGGAGTTTCATAGCCTTTATTTAAACCACTTAAGAATGTATATAAATAATCCATGTTCATTGTGGAAAGCCTTGAACTATCACAGGTAGTAAAAATCACCCAATCTCTTTTATAGCCTGAAGTAAGGAAAATTAACTTTTTAATGTACATTCTTCCAGACTTTTCTTTGTGTGCATGCATATATAAATATAATCTCCTATGGGGTGGTTTATAATGCAGTGGCTCCCTGCTCCCTAAGAAGAAGGAGAAATTATACCCACTTTTTGGTTTGTATTATGACAACTTATATGTTTCCCAGGCATGCCTACTGCATTTCCAAGATGTTTGTAAGTGCACTGAGCATTTCATGTGTTAAAGCTGTATTTTTTAAAATTAATTAATTAATTAAGTCTTTCTGAGACAGGGTCTCCCTATACAGTTCAGGTTGGCCTTGAGCTCACTTTGTAAGCCCAGGCTGGTCTTAAACTTGTAATGATCTTCCTGCCTCAGCTTCCCAAGCGCCAGGATTAGAGGCGTGTGCCACCGCATCTGGCCATTTCATTTTAAAAAGTCTAGCCAGGGATTTAGCTCAGCAGCATAAGCACCTGCCTGGCAAGTGCGAGGTTGTAAGTTTGATACCTGGTACAAAAAAAAAAGTCTACAAATCTGGAAATATGAACAACTGCAAGAGGGAGAATTCTATTTTTAAAAAAATTGACATGACAGTTTTAGACTCACACGGGCATGTTATTAAAAACATTGTTAAGTGAATGGCCAAGAAAGATTTTAAAAAATGGATTATTAGATTTCAAGGAATTTTCCCAAGTGTGGACTGTTAACTCATTTGGATATTTTTAACTTTTTAAAAAATTTTATTTTAAAGAGAATAAAATCAAGCAAAATAAAACAGAATAAAGCCAATCAAAAAAAGACAGTGTGACAAGAACTTCAAAACAAGATCATAGGAAATCAACAATGGTTACCATAATGCCACTTGTCTTCAAAACAGCTGTAGATACCTTCAGACATAGTAGAGATCAAACAAAACAGAACAGAGTAGAACCAATAAAAACAAAACAATGAATGCAGTAAAGGACTTCAAAACAAGACAATAGAAAATCCAAAATGGCTACCATAATATGTCGTGCTGTCTTTGAAATAGCTGCCCGTGCCGTCAGATATAATAGAATCAAAACAAAACAGAACAAAACCAAACCCAACAAAACAATGCAAATGACACAGGACTTCAAAACAAGATAATAGGGAATTAACAATGGCCACCACCTTCAGAAGGAGATCCCCATAGATGCTATATTATGTTTTGTTATCCTCTGAATAGATAATCAGACTACTGGCTTTGGACCTGCAAAATCAGTGAAACACTACAAGCAGTAAGTTGTATTTTACCTCATTAGCTACCATCACAGCCTGTGTTTCTCCAGATCAGCTGGTTGCTTGTGAGGGTTGCGGGGATACTGGCTCTTCTTCTTGTCTCCCTGCCTGTGCCCTGGAAAGGTCTGGCGTCTGGCTCTCCCAGTCAGCTCACGCATGGTGCTGACTCACAGGAGAGGGCTGATGTCTCGAATATTTTAAACTTTAAAAAAAGCAACAAAAACAAAGCACTCTATTAAAAAATGTGTACAACAACACTAAGATTCCTTCTTACTCCAGAAAGAATGGCAATCATTAGGAAATCGAGCAATAAAAAATGCTGGCGTGGCTGTGGTGAAAAAGGAACCCTCCTGTATCATTGGTGGGAATGTGAACTGCTGCAACCATTATGGAAATCAGTATGGAGACTTCTCAACAACTGAAATTAGAAATTCCATAGAACCCAGCTATTCTTCTGCTAGGTATCTTCCCCAAAGAGCTTAAGTGACCGTATCCCAGAGACACTTGCATGCCAATGTTGGCAGCAGCATAATTCGTAATAGCTAAATCCTGGAAGCGGGCTGTATGCCCATCAACAGAGGACTGGATAAACAAAGTGTGGCATCTCTATATCATAGAATATTATTCCGCTATAGAGAAGGACAAGTTCGAGGCATGTGTAGGAAAATGGATGCACCTGGAAAATATAATACAGGCTAAAATAAATCAGACGTGTATGCTTAAACATTGTATGATATCTCACATTTAAAGGAGGCAAAATACAAAGGAAATGATAAAGGATGGGTAGAAAGGGACAAGGGGATGGATCCCATCCAACAGGGAAATGGTTTGAGGGAGCAAGGAGGCGGGGTGGTGGAGAAGGGAAAGGGGAATGAGGGGGATAAAGATGTGCCAGGCACAGGAACCCAACTCCCCCGTCAGTGTAAGCACCATATCCCTAACATGTAATGTTAGACTGATAATGCCAGCGAGGATGTGGCAGGTGATGGGGAACCAGAGGAGAAGGGAGCAGGGGGATGGAGAAGGGAGGAAATTAGAAAAAAGAAAACCGAGCTGTAACACGTACATGTAACCACTCCCCAAGATGACTGTAAACTGCATGAGTTGCAAAGATGTACCAATAAAATAAAATATTGTAAAAATGTGTACAAATTAGAGCCCTATAGCCCTTACCTTGGAATGTCCTCTGCTAGCTGCAGCTCTGAGCTGACCTGGCTGTGCTGATTTTTCAGGGAAGAAACTGAGTCTCCCTGAAGTTCTGAGGTCAGAGAGGGACCTGTCCCCAGCACTGGCTCTCTGGTCTTTCAGAAGCTACTTACCTTTTAAAATGTATTTTAAAGGGAGGAAAACAGAACAGTAAAATGAAACAAGACAAAACAGTAACAGGACAGAAGGAAATCCACAATAGTTCCCCAGACCACTGGCCCCAGGCCTGCGAAGTCAGTCAAACAGCACAAATGTCAGGTCGCATCCTTACTTCAGTTATTATCATCTCAGCCTGCCCTGCATTTGGTCACTCACATGCAGTGGTGGGGGTGGAGGTGGCTTCCTCGCTGCTTCCCCCAGCAGCTGGCAGGACCTTGGCCAGCGCAGAGCAGGTGGGGCCTGCACTGAGAACCCGCTTATCTTCAGTTTCCTCATCAACAGGGCGAAGGATAAGAGCAACCCAGAAGGCGTCTCCAAAGATGAAATAAAATAGTTTGCAATGTGTCCGGGAACCAGCATGCATTGGCTTTCAGTGAAAACCTCAGAGATGTCATAAAGCCAGTTGAAAACCATGGAGCTATTCAAGCATCAAGGACAAGATCGCTTCTTCCAATACTAGGTACATTTATTTCCCCTTCATCTATTTCCCAGTAAGGGTTCTCTTTTTAATAATTGTTAGTTTTTTCCATAACACAGCAAATTCTAGACTTGCCTTCCATCTTAGCCCATTTTCTCTCACTCCTAAAGCAATATCTCAACCTGCAAGGTTAGGAAGAAAATGAGTTTAATGTTGAGATACCCCATGAAAGGGTCAATCGTGTGAGTAGATGAATCGATTCAGGAGAGCAGAGCCCCAGTCACCTCTTACAGGTCCCATGTGTCGCATCTCATGATATCTTTGAATGGGGGCTGGTTTTTAAACATGCATTTAGGGGTTGGGTAAACCATAGTCACGGCACAGCAGCAGCCTTGGCTTCCGGTCTTACAGGTTGCTCTGCTGTCCTGCGCTGTCACCACCCTGCTTCTCCGCCCCTCCTCCTCCTCTCTCCTGTCATCTGCCTTTGTCTTTCTTGTGCCCACGAGGTTGCCATGAGGTCACCTTGGTCCCCCACACTCTGTCTTTCTCCTCCTAACCGGATGCACCGTAAGAAGAGTAGATGCTGGCAAACTTCCGGGGAGTGCTCCTCTCTCTGTGTCTCCTCAGGGTCACAGTGAGCACAGTGCTAGCTGTGCCTCTGGGGTGCAGGAGGTTGGCTTTGCATGGTCTTGTGAGCTCTGGTGAAACCAGCACGAGGACTATGGGATTTCTGCTCCCGACTGCTCACCTGAGAATGCGCTACCCACTGTTGTTGGGGAGATGACAAACATCCACTTGTGGTTTTATCATGACGTGTGACAAAGCCTGTGCACAATGAGGTCCTAGGCGGATTTTAGCTGACCTCTGAGAGCTTTGCAAGGTTTGACCTAAAGACCAGCCGGGGATTGAGATTTGCCAGGAACACCTTTAGTTCTAGTTGTAGCTCCATTTCGGTAGGAGATCACTGGTCTGAGAAGTCGAGAGCTTTGCCCTGGAAGGATGTGGGAGAGGGTAGAGGTTGCTACGGCAGGGTCAGAGGCGGGGAACTCTGGGTCTAGGTGGGCTCTGTCCCAGGTGTGGACGCTGGAAGCTGCAATCTTTCTGTGCCCACAGTGGAGGCAAATGATCCTAGAAAAAAGAAGCCCCGGGAGAAGTGGGTCATTATTGTAAATTGTCATTAGTGTTTATGCTCATGTCTTAGTGCACAAAAGTAAAATTAGCAAACACAGAAACAGAGCTTAGCCATAGACCATAGCTATCTGAATTCAGGTGAAATATGGCCAGTGCACAAATGAGTGTCCCAGTGTGAGATGTATCCTCTGAAGGAAATGAGGGAGAGTCCTCCAAAGACAGCAAAACCCATGTGATCTTGCGGTTATGGCCTGCACAACTGGGGATTTATGAGCTTGGGTAGGAGAACAGTACGACAGTTGTGGCAGTAGAAACTGACACGAGGCACAAAATCAAAGAAGAGATTGATGCAAGCGCTGTAGAAGCAAGTGAGAACATGGAAAATGCTTACCCCATAACAAAGCCATCTTCCTCTGGAAGAAGTCTCTGCATCCATGAATAAGTGTGAAGTGTGTCAAGTTCAATGATCAGCTGATCAGCCCCAAGCATTTCCTTCATCCGGCTGGCAAGTCCATGCTGAAGGACTGAACGGGTTCCTTTGGGTGGAGTCACGCTCAGGAAAATGATGGACTCGGGCAGACTGATTTTTACCAACATGACACAGTGTGCTCCAAAACCTGCAGAAACGCCAAATCTGAGCAGATGAGGCTCCATTGGAATGTGGCACCCATGGCTGCCATGAGTGGCCACGGAGGAGGGTGTGTAGAGAGACTGCAAGACTCCGGGGACATTTCAGAGGGCTCTTTGATGTTCTGGGAAGAAACAGCTGACGTAGGGATGCTGGAAGAGGTGGCCGGCAGTACCTGGAAGGAAACAGGAGCTGCGCAGGGGTGTTCGGCAGCAGCCCCTGGGGCTCCCTTCCTGGTCGCAGACACTGCTGTCAACAGCGTCCATGTGCATTTGGCCTAATGGACATGGTCGAGAAGGTTCTGGACAGCAGAAGGAACCCAGCAGAGCTGGGGAAGAGCACTTTCTCTGTACCCTGACAGGGTGCCTATCAGGTTCTGAGCAGTGGAGAAGTTAAGAGTGTAGAACCAGGGCTGAATTGGACACTTGGAAAAGTGCTGGGCATGTGGTGAAAAAGCGACTCAACTGGCCATGAGAAGATTTTTGTCCTGGACCAAATGCCGTCACCTTAAACTTGGATTGCCAGTTGGAAGAGGAAAAGAAGCGAGCCCAGGACTACAGGCCTGAGCCCTTCTCCTCCCATCTGGAGGCAGCCCTGGGTCACAGCCCTCTCACCCATCACCGTCACCCCAGGAGCTCAGTCCTATTCCAGTAGTCACATCAGCCAGGGCTCCGGCCCTGTGACTGCCTGCACACTGCCTTCTGGCCCTCATTGTTGGAAAAAAAAAATCCACAAAAACAAATATTTTGGACCCACACAGCCTTGCATGGGAATCTAGACTCTGCAGCTCCCTGACTTTGAGTCTCTGGCTCCGACTTCCCTCCTAGGTTCCTGCTTCTCCTACAGAATTACACAGAGCAAAGCCACAGCCAGAACTGTGGCAGGCGCTCCATGAAGGCTAAGTTCCTTCCTTGCACTGCGTTTCCTGTGCTTCTCCTAACCCCCAGACAGAGGCAGGGGAGATATTTTCACTTCCATTTCAGATGCGAGAATTGGGGTTCAGAGAAGGGTAATGATTTGCATGAGGTTCAGGGGCTGGAGCTGGGTTTGGACCCTAGAAGTCCTGACCACTTAGAAAACTGCTACCAAACTGGACCTCCTGGGTTTTCACCCTTGCCCTACTGGTACTAGTTGAGTGACTTTCTGAACCTCAGCTTCCTCATCTACAAAGAGGGATTCTAGGGGTCTGCACCCCAAGGTTTCGTGAGGGTAAGTGATCAGGTACCTAAGGGTTCAGACTGGGAAACGCGAAGTGCTGGCCCCGGCACCGTAACACTGGGCCAGGCTTACGCTCAGGGCCTGTTTTGGGACATTTGCTTTGAGCATTCTGGGGACTGTCCTCCAGCTTCCAGGTGCCCTGCAGGTTAGTGTGAGGACCACCCACCTGGGTCAGGCCACTTCTCCCTGGTCCCAAGAGAGAGTGCTGCGTTAGAAACCTCAGCTGGCCTCCCCAGAGCCAGGCGCCTACCCATGACCACCCCACGTCCACAGCTGGGCTCTTGCGTCAGACCTGTCCCTGTGTATGACTGCCTGCCCGCGGCTCCAAGAGAGCACGCTCTTTACATTCAGGGAGCGACTGAGGACTCCAAAAACTGATTTATATCCATGGTAACTGTCACCCAGGCGGACGGTGAGCAACAAGTCTTTTCTTTCCATTCATATCAGACAGAGCCAGGGCCCAGAAACCACGAGGCCCAGCTCTCCCTCCGGCCAGCAGCCCTGGCTGGACTCCTTCAGGTCCATGTGCCTGCGCCTGCCCCTGGCCTCTCCCTCGGGGAAGCCCCGGCTGGTGGCTTGAGTGTGAGCCTGCGTGGACAGTGAGCTCAGAGCCGCAGACCTGGAAAACTGGCTCCTTGGGTAAGGCCTGGGGGATTCCGGAGGGTTCATCCATCTCTGCGGAGGGCCGGGGATGGCTTGTGTGGAGTGAATGGTCGCCTGTGGTTTCTAGAGAAGGGGTTCGGGGAATGTGTGCAGGGTCCCCAGTCAACTTTCTCTCGGTGAGAAGACGTAGGCTCTCTCTTTTGATCCAGAGGCTGGGTTTAGGTCTTTCCTGAGTTATTTTCTGACTGATTTTCTTTCCCTTTAGCATTGATGCCTTATTTGCAGGGAAGTAGTGAAGGTGTGCCTGGGTCAGCTGGGGAGACAGAGAAAGATGGAGAGAGAGAGAGAGAGAGAGGGGGAGGGAGAGAGAGAGAGAGAGAGAGAGAGAGAGAGAGAGAGAGAGAGAGAGAGAGAGAGAGAGAGAGAGAGAGAGAGAGAGAGAGAGAGAGAGAGAATGTGAATGCTGTGGACACAATTTTTCTAAGTTTGTTTATTTGGTTTGAGTTCTGGCCTAGTTGCTTTAGAAATTTCAAACAGCTTAGTGTAAGACTTTCACTATGTGAAAGTGGTGGTCAGAAATGCTTGGTGAGGGGCTGGGGATTTAGCTCAGCGGCATAAGCGCCTGCCTAGCGAGCATGCGGTCGTAAGTTCGATCCCTGGTACCAATAAAAAAAAAAAAAAAAAAAGAAACGCTTAGTGAACAGGTAGGTCTGTAGGGTCAAAACGATTTGGAAACTGCTTCCCACGGCCCCTCTGTTGGAGGGTCACCATACTTAGTGCCTTTCAAAGACCCTGAGGCAGGGTGGAGTTAAGATACCAGAGCAGCAGTACTTAAGCTCATGCTTCCCAAATTATCCTTCCCAAAGAGCCCCTCTGCCGCATAAGTGGCTGGGGAGTGACTGGGCCAAGGGCCAGGGGCCAAGGGACGGGCCAAGGGCACGAGTCCAATTTGTAATTGCAACCATCAGCTCTGACCGGGCTCCAAGGAATGGGTCTTCCATTCCCGCCCAGCCTCAAATTCCTCAGCTGTGAGGGTTTTCCCCAGGTGTGAGGGACGGGAGGCTGGGGGGAGCGGTCCCTAGTGGGTGAGGTGGAAGGCTGCTGCCCGGCTTCTTGGACTCTTGTCAGGATGCGAGCCACTGCCTCCTGTGAAAGCCAGTTGCCAGGGCCTGTTGAGAGGTTGATTCTCCCGTGTGCACAGTTAATTAGTGTCCCCGCCCTTGGAGCCACTGGGCCAAGCCCAGCACATCAGGGTTCTGTGCTCTAAGCTGCTTCTCTGTGTCTTCACGCTCAGCCCCAGTGGCCTGGAGGCCCCTGCCACGCCCTCCTCTCCATGGCTGTGGGTGCTGATGTCCTCCCCTGGGTGACCACAGCAGCAGATCTGGACACAGACTCAGTGCTTCCCTCACTGCCTTGGTCCAGTGGGGTCACGTCTGTCCTTCCAGGGTGGCAACACTTATGTGCGGAGAAAGGTGCTTTAAGGTTTACACCAAGGATGCGATTCGTGTTCCCAGGGGTCAGTCTGGTTTTCAGGCCGGCGAGCGGGAGTGGCCAGGCTTTCTGTCTCAGTCACTGCATTTTCTCAGCAGGGGGGTTTGGACTGGTTCAGAGTCTCGCTGGACATCTGTCAGCCTACTGTCCCAGCATCCCAGCATCCCAGCGAGCCCCCCTCATGGGCCTTCTGCATGGGGGATCATGGCAGTGCGGCTGGGGGCTGTGTGGTCCAGTGTCCAAAAGGCCCCCACTGTGCTCCTGTGTCCCTGGACGGCGTCCAGCTGGAGGGGTTGAGCTCCGGACCCTGCTTCAGGCCACATGCCTCGCCTGTTCCAGGGAAGAGTGGGCTCATGTATTGCCCCACATTTTAATTCTCCCTTGGTCCTTTCTTCGTTCTTTCTGTTTCATGTTTCTCTCTCTGTCTCTTTGTGCCTTTTCATATCTCTCTGTTTCTCCCTCCTCCTTCTCTGTTTTGAAGAACTTTTCCCACTCATTTTCAAGGGTGGGTCCAGTGGCCACAACTTCTGTTTCCTTTATTTAAAAATATCTTTTAAAAAAAGCTTTATTTGGTGAGGGGGACAAGGTCTCACTATGGCATTGAACTCACAGTGATCCTCCTGCCTCAGCCTCCCAAGTGCTGGGATTACAGGTGTGTACCGGCTGAGAACATCTTCATTTGATCTCCATTTCTCAAGAATACTTTTGCTGGCTGTGGAATTCTGGGTTAACATTTTTCTTTCAATGTCTGAAAAATGTGGGGCCACTTTCCTGAGGCCTGCTTGGTTTCTGATGGGAAATCCAGTTATTCATCATCCAGTCCTCTGGACATCATTTTTTTAGTTGTTTTCATGACTTTCTTCCTGGGCTTTAGTTTTCCAAATATTGATGATGGTAGATTTTTTTCAGTATTGGAGAGTGAAGCTAGGAAGTTCTGAGCTACACCTTCAGCCCTTTTGTAAAAGGATCTCTCCTGGCTTTGAACCTCCAATTCTCCTGCTTCAGCCTCTCAAAGTAGCTGAGTGTGCCTCTCTACCTGGCCAGTTACAGTATAGCTTTTTTGTGTTTTTGTTTTTGAGACAGGATCTTGCCCTGTAGTTCAGGCTGGCCTTAAACTCACTATGTAGCCCAGGCTAACCTCAGACTCATAGCAATCCTCCTGCCTCAGCCTCCTAAGTGCCACAATTACATGTATACATCATCACCCCAGCAGTTATGGCATATTTTAATGTGGATTGCTTGGGATTCAACCCGTTTGTGCATGTTCAGCTTCTTAAACCTGGAGATCAGTATCTTTTACCAAATTCAGAGCATTTTCAACCAATATTTCTCTCAAACATTTTTTTCAGCAGTACATTCTTTCTCTTGTCCTTCCTGAATTCCAGTAAAACAAATGTTACATCTTTCATTGTAGTTTCATACGTCCCTGAGGCTCTGTTCATTTCTTTTCAGTCTATATTCTCTCTGTTGCTCATACTAATTTCTATGGTTCTGTCTTCGAATTCACTAGTTTATGTTGTGTTACCCATTTTAGCTGTGTTTTTCAGTTGTACAATTTCCATCTGTTTCTTCTTTATATTTTTATTTATTTATTTTGCACTGAAGATTGAACCCAGGACCTTCACACTAAGATATATCACCACTCCTTCTGTATTCTTTTTTTTCTTTTTGAGACAGGGTTTCACCATGTGGTTCAGGCTGGGTTTTAACTCACTTTTGTAGCCCAAACTCACCTTGAACTCCCAGTGATCCTCCTGCCTCAGCCTTTTGAGTACTGAGATTATAGGTGTGTGTGACAATGCCTGGCGACTATTTTTATTTTGAGAAAGGGTTTTGTTAAATTGCCCAGAATGGGCTCCAATTTTTGTTCTCCTGCTCCCACCTCCCAGAGTGCTGGGATTATGGGCATGTGAACTCACGTGTACTTTAAATCCCCCACTTTTTGGTGTGACTCTTTTTTCAAAAATATGTTTCAAGCATATTCATAACTGCTCACTGAAACACTTTCATGATATGTTTCCCAGGGCCCTGCGGACACTGACCTACACTACCACGCCTGGATCTGGTACCCCTGCTGAGTACACGTGTGGAAGTGGGCGTGTATCAAACGCACGTGCAACATAAACTTACTGAATTTTACAAACTGGATTTTAAAATGCATTTTACAAGTCCATTTAAGCATTTTCTTTGCATATTCTCAATATGTGTTTCGCTTGACTTTAGCCAAAAGGCCGAGAAGCGATTCAGTATGTGTTTCACATTGTTTTGTTCTTGTGGTTTTTGGGAGGCAGTGTCGCTGTGCGGCTGAGGGTTAGAGCTCCCCCTGCCTCAGCCTCCTACCTGCTGGCATCACAGGCATGTGCCACCCTGTCTGGAAATTTCTGCCGAGTTTTCTTTCTTTATTCATTCACATAGTATTTTCCTCCCTCCTTCCCTCCCATCCATCCATCCATCCTGCCCCGTCCCGTCTACCCATCTACCGCTGTATTCCCCTTCCAGGCCTGGCCTGCGGCTGTGAGCAGCGAGTTGCTTTTCTGGACAGTCCCTTTGCAGGGTGATGGCGCACACCCCACATGGGGTGAGGGACTGGCTGTCTTGGGCAAAGCCCTTGACAGGCAGCAGCAGCCTGAAAGCAGCAGAATCAGAAGGCCTCAGCTCCTGGCCTGTCATAGCCAGTGATTTCCCGTGTGTCCCTCTGAACCTCCATGTTCTCATCTGTGATATGAAAGGTGTGGCTGGGTCTTCTCTGACCCCCTGGCTTAGGCTGCAGGTCGTATGCTGTTTCCCAGGGAGTCAGTTCGTCTAGAGGGGGATGCCAGCTGGGTGAGACCTGATCTGTGCCCGTAGCCAGGCTGGGCAGGGTCGGCACCTCCTGCTCTCACAGAAGACATGAACCTTTGGAGGATGGTCAGGCACAGTGTCTCTTGTCCCCATTGTCCATCTCTCTGCCTGGCGTGTGTGGCATATGAAGGCTGCCAGCACTTGTCCCCAGAATATGGGGCATCAGAGCTCTAAGAGACCTAGGGTTCAGCCCGTGTTTGATTCTCTTATTTCACAAATGAGTTTGGAAGCCTGAGGAGGGCAGGGGCTCGCTGCGGACTGCACAGGGAAATCAGCGGCCACCTCTCTTGTTCACGTGTCTCGACCCTTGGTCCTGTCACACGCTGATTATCCTTAGTCCGGACTCTCCTGCACCTAAGCGATGGGAACCTGAGACAGAGGGGCAGGAGGCCCAGGCTGAGTAGTCAGTCCACTTTGCTGGGGTCCCCTGCGATGTTCCACGGGACCTGGTCACCAGCAATGGCTGGGACAGCCCTGGTTTACGACGAGACGCTACCATCCAAGGGGGTCAGAGCTCCCTCAACCCACAAGGCCCAGGGCTGGACTCTGTAGGTTGCAGACAAGGTCTGGTCCTGGGGAAAGCGGTTAGCAGTGCGGGGGATGAGCTCTGAGGCTATGAGCCATCCCTTCCCTACGGTGGCCCAAGTGTGCCGCTCTGCGCGCGCTCTCGTCCAACCTGAGCCTGCCTGGTGCTGGCTGAGCTCCCCCACTAGCGCCCAGCCAAGCTGTGTGGGGCTGGCGAGGCGGGGCAGGGCAGTGTGCCGTGGGGAAGTGTGGGAGCCAGAGAGGTGGAGGGGAGGTGTGGGAGGAAGCACGGCCCCTCCCGGCGGGATCGTGGGAGTTGCCCTGGGGCAGGAAGGGGTGTGGGGAAGGCTTCCGGGTGGAAGGAAGAGGCTGAGTGAAGCACGGAACCACCCCCACCCCGGGGTAGCCACTCAGAGCCCAGTGCAGGGAAAGCCCCTGGCAAAGGCCGTGGGGGCGCCCCGCAGTAGAGACGGCCCCTCGTGCAACCCAGCCAAGAGCCCCGGGTGGCTTGCGAAGGGAAGGCGCCCAAGATGTCTGCTCTTCCTGTTGCAGGTCACAGAAGTAGCTTCTTCACTCTACAAATCCACAAGGGCCAAGAGGACCCTCAGTGACGATTTTACTGAGGGATCACGATCAAAATGCGGTCGTTTCTCACGGACCCCAAATTCTTCAGCGTGGAAGTGTCTCTGAGACCTGGGTGGCTGAGAGCCATCCTGTGAAGAGTTGGTGGGGGCTGCTCATGGGCCGTTTTGTGGGGCCCCTGATCCTGCACCAGCCGTTAGGCGGTTTCATTCTTCCTTCCTTCCATGAATCTGCTCAAAGGTTCTGAGGCTGCTAGGCCTTGTGCCTCGAGCTGGGTGTATGCGAATGAGTCAGCTGTGGTCCTGGTTCGCAGGGACTCAGGAACAGTGGGGACACAGACACAGAGCCAGGTGTGATGACAGGAGCAGTGGGCGTGGCTGGGCAGGTGCATGCTGGGATCGGTGCCTGGAGAGAAGTTTAACAAAGGGGTTCATGGGTGTGGGGAGATTCTGAGAAACCACGGAGGTGGTACAGCACCAGTGCCGGCCACGCTGATCCTGAGCTTGGCAGGGAAAGGAGGACCTGGTGCTGTAGCCCATAGTTCAGCCGCAGGCAGAGCAGGGCCAGGGAGGTGGGAGGACCGAGGTTAGGGTCTCCAGCCCACAGACCTCTGGGAAGTGCTTGGCGTTACTTGGGCAGCTCAGGAGAGACACTGAACCCCTGTTAGCTTCCTGGGGCTGCCATGCAAGCCCCACAGACCAGACAGCTGAGAGCCACAGCACCTGCTGTCCCACAGTCCTGGTCCAGAGGGCTGAGTGTCCCCTCAGGGCATCAGGGAAGGGTGCTCAGCCTTTCTCCTCACGCTGTGTACTCGGCGCTTGAGCCAGTGTCACTCGTGTCCCCACAGTGTCTCCCGTGTGGGTCTGTGTCCCAATTCCCATTTTATAGAGGACACTGGTGGGGTGAGCGGGCCCACCCTACGGCAGTGTGACCTCCTCTTTACTGATGACATCTGTGATGACCACATTTCCAAATAAGGAATGGGAGGCTTGGACTTTAACATAACCTGCTTGGGGCACAGGATTCAACCCTAACAAGCTCCGTCCTGGAACATGGGTTGGGATTCACGTGGAGACAAGGTGTGAAGGTGAGTGTGGAATACACCTGAGTACAGGCTAAGTTACCAAGTGTACCCAGAGCCCGAGAGCCGGCCACACGTTTAGGGCCAGGGAACCCACTGATATCAGATGGCCAAGGAGGTCCTTGTGACCTGGCCCTTCGCTGCCCACTCCTTGCCAGCAGGCCCGTCCCTCCTCTGCGCCCTGCATGCTGCATGCCCTGGCATCCTTCAGACCTCCCTCCCTCACCTGTCTGCCAGACGGGCCTCTTCCCAGGGGTGCCCACTCCCTCTGGGGGTTCACCCAAGCTTGTGAAGCTTCCTTCCTTTCCTTCTTCAGGAAAGAAGTCTGGTGCATGCCCATAACCCCAGCTACTCAGGAAGCTGAGACAGGAGGATGGCAAGTTCAAGATCAGCCTGGGCAGATCAGCAAGGCTGTGTCAAGATTTTAAAAAGGGGGGCAGGGTGGGAGGACATAGGTCATTCTAAGCCCCTGGGTTTGATCATCAGTACCAGAAAAAGAAGAAAGAAGAAAGAAACAAAGAAAACAAAAACCTGAAAGTATTTCCTGTAGTACAAGAAATGATAGAAATTGCTAGGACCTAGGGTTGAAGGAACTCAACAGAGGTGGGGCGAGCCCCCCGAAAGCAGCCTGGCCCCCTTGCTGGCCTGCCCCTCCATGTCCCATCCCCGTGGATTTTAGGTCCCTGTCACAACTCACTGTCCAGGCCTGGCGAGTGAGGCCTGCTGTATACCGGGGACACCCTGAGTGTCTTCGCTTTTCTTTTTCTTTCTTAAAATTTTGTGCTATGGGGGGTTGAGCCCCAGGCCCTTGGAACTGTGCCGCATCCCTAGCTCTTTTGTTTTTGAGGCAGAATCTTGCTAAATTACTAATTGGCCAGGCTGGGCTCACACTCGTGATTTCCTGCTTCAGCCTCTCCTTGTGCTGGGATTACACCGACATGTGCCACCTGCGGACTCCCGAGAGCCTTCTGCGGCTGCGGGCTGAGAATCCAGGCTGGCTTTGGAGCCCGGGTTCTCCAGGGCTGTGCAAAGCGCCGCCCCTTCCACAGGACGCACAGGCCTGGTCAGGTGGTGGCACTCGGGGACGGCTTGTGCTCTCCCTCGGGGAAACCTCGATGGTCTCAGGACAGAGCTCTGCAGTCCACCGGGAGGCTGGGAGAGCCCGGATGGGAAGAGGGTAGAGCTGCGCTGGTGTGGGGGCTCCGGCTGAGCTGTGGCCTCCAGGGCAGGGAGCCCCAGGGGCCCAGCAGGGCACCCAAGGTGAGGCCTGGTGCGGGAGGAGGTCACACTCGCCCTAGCCGGACAGCGTCAAGGCACCGGAGTCCTGCTCCTTGCGTTCCCATCCTGTCCGGGTTCTCACTGACCCGGACAAGCTGCGCAGTTTACCAGATCTCCATTTCCCCATCTGCGACCTCGGCGTTTTGCATACTGTCTTCCAGGGGGACCCAGCGCCACACACAAGCATCTCTCCGCACAAGCTGCTGTCACTGTTGGGGTCTGGGACAGGCCCAGCGGAGGGAGCGCAGCAGCAGCAGCAGCAGCAGCAGCAGGAGGCCGCCATGCCCTGGAAGGTGGACCCGGCTCCCGCTCTGCACTGCTCCTTCCTGGGCCTGAGGAGATGGGGGCGGTGGTTGGCCTCAGCGGTGCCTCAGAAAAGAGAAGGGTGCCCCAGGGTGCTATGCAGGGTGCAAGCCATTCAACCGCAGCTCCCCCAGAGCTGCCAGCAGCCCCCTCGCCCCTTGTCTGCCAGTTCCTCTGTGAAGAACCCGGAGGAGCTGAGGCTGCAGGAATCATCGCAGCCCTTGGCATTTGGCTTGGAGGGTCTTGGAGGGTGAGGGCTTGAGGGGTGAAGGGTGAGGAGTGCGAAGAGCTGTCTGAGGGGACCTTGCAGCCAGCCCTTGGTTCCTGTCCCGGCCCAGGCTCCAGGAGGAAGTGCACACAGCCTGCTGGGTTTCGCCTTTTCCGGAAGCTGAGCAGAGGAGTCCAGCTGGGGAGGAGGCTTTCTGCTAGGCCAGTGTTTGTGGGGAAGCTGTGGACGGCCTCCTCTGTGCTGGACAAATCCCAAGGCTGTGCCAGAGACCCATTTAAGGCTGACAGCAACCCTTGCTCCCTGTTATTATTATGCCCATTTCATAGATGGGAACAGGCTGAGAAAGGATACATACTGGCTGGAGAGCGCCTAGTGTTGGGCCTGGCTCTGCCTGGACGCTCAGCCTGTCCACATTTCCGCCTCTGAGGGCAGAGCCACACGGCCCAGAGGTCTCCCAGCTGGGTTTCACTTATCTCCTGCCCCATGGCAGTCCGTGGTCACCACACCATGTGCCTGGTGATCCCTGTGGTGGCCATGGCCCTCAAGTCAGCCACTTGGCAGTGCCCAGAGCTGGAGAGCCGGGGTGGGGGGAGCCCCAAGGGGGAAGCCTCCTGCTCCTTTCTCCACAAGGGGCCTGGCTCCTTCTGCAGCCCAGAGCTGTTGCTATGCAGCTGTGTTTATTCAAAGCAGCCTTGCAGGGCGTAGGAGTGTGCCAGCGCCAGCCGCTGCTGTGGCTGCCCGCACCTGCGGAACAGGAAGCTGAGGCCCAGGGCCGTGAGGTGGGCAGGGGCCAGGGAAGACCTGGTGGAGGGTCCTGTCCTTGCCTCCTGGGGTCCGGCGGCAGCATTGTGTCTGGAGAGACTAAGTACCCTGGATTCCTCCTGTGACAGGGGTTTGGCCTCTGGACAGAGAGGTGAGAGGCAGTGTGTGCCCTCAGCTGTTGGGGTAGGGGAGGCGGAGTGGGAGGGCAGTCAGGACCGCTGAGGCCCTCAGAGAGGGGACAAAGACCCAACCTGGAGCAAGCACAAAGGGCTTCATGAGAGGAAAACCATAAGGTGGAGGCTGTGTAACCACAGGGAGCCCCGGCCCCTCTCTGGGCTTCGTGTGCCAGTGCTAAAGGAAAAGGACCTATTGCTCTCTGGGTGCTATAAACCGAGGACAGTCAGGCTGCCTTGGGCTGTCCCCTTCCCAGACTGTGGCCTCTATCAGTGGGCAGTGCTCTCTGTCTGGGGAAACCTTGACTGTGTCACAGGGCCCTGGGGGTGCGAAGGGGGGCGCCATGCTTGGGGTGGCATATCCTGTAAGGTGCAGGCCTTGGCGGCAGGGGAAGGGAGCGCTCTCTGGGTTTGAGTTCCGACACTGGCCTGTATCATTCTTACTGGCTGTGTGGATTGGGGTTTGCCTCTCTGCACCTCAGTTTCCCATCTGTAAAGTGGGGGTTCAGTGAAGCCAATCTCACAGTTGCTGCGTGGACAGGGGCAGGAAGGAGGGCGGCTGGTGTGTTAGCCTGTGTGCTGAGCGGAACTCACTGTCAGAGCTGTGACTCTCCTGGTAGAGGTCATTCTGCTTTTTTCCAGGGTAGCTTTTAGTTAGCCACCTGTGTGGGCCAAGGTCACGTTGGTGGGGACCCTGTGGGGAGGACCAGGCTGTGCCATGCCATGCATCGGGGAGGGGTAGCCAGCAGACCAGTGCCTGGCCCAGTGGGGGACATGAGGGACCCAGGATTGGTTCCTGAGCCAGGGGGCTGCACATGGCTGTCCTCCACCCCCTGGACTCCCAGGATGGGGGAGCCTGGGTTGCAGATTTGAGGGAGGGCGCTGTCACCTTGCCTCCCATAGCCCCCTCCCTTGAAGGCAGGGAATGAACTGTGTGAGGTGGGTGGGAAGCTTGCAGAACAATGATTAAGTGACTGTGTGGCCACCACCCACGTCAGGACACAGGCACACTGGCAGATGGCAGGGCCCACCCCACAGGCCCCATCCTTGTGCTTCCCCGAGGTGGCTCACTTTTCTGATTCTCCCTTGGTTTTCTCTAGGTTTCTACCCATGTATGCGTTTCTAGGCACCCAGGCTCTTTTGTTTTGCTTTCCTTGAACTTGACCTAAGTGGAATCCCACACTGCAGTCCTTTGGGTCTGGCTTCTTTTACTAAAGATCTTGCCATGGGCATCCGAGGTATTCTAGGGCAGCAGTTGGTTTTTCTTGTGTCGTAGGCCACAGCATGAGTACCCCGCAGTGTAAGCCTCTGTGTCTCTGGTGGACATTTGCGATGTTTCCAGATTTGGGCTTCTCTCCTTGCAGTGCCTGGGATCTTCCCTGTACTTCTTTCCTGGATCACATGCATAAGACTTTTGCAACAGTGGATACCAGCCGTGGAGCAGCTGGGTGTAGGGTGTGTTCATCTTTTGGCTCATTGCGGAGAGATAAGTCCCAGGCGGCAGTCCCCATGACAGCGCCTGCTGCTCCGCCCTTGTGCGGATCCTCTGTGCTCCGCTCCTCTTGCCCCGGGTTTTGGAGAGCAGCGATTGAGCCTCGACGCTTGTGCTTTCCTGGTTGCAGGGAAGTTGGGCACCCGCCCTCAGCCTGCCTTCCTCACCCTTTCCTGAGTTTTTGGGCAGCTCCTTTCCTCTGCTCTCTGCTGCCTCCGCCCCTCATTGTGCTCCTGCTGTGACTCCTACTTTTCTCTCTGCACCTCCCTGTTTCTCTGTCCCTCTCTCCATTCTCCTTGGGAACTCAGGAGCTCGAGGCTCCTTCTCTGTCACTGATCTTCGAGCTGCAGACCTAGGTCTAGAGCAGCTGTCTGGAGGTCTGAGATTTCTACTTCATCTCTGTTTCAAGACCTCTGGTTCTCGGCCTCACTCGTGTGTCTGCTGGGCTTCAGATTTCCCGTAAAACGAGATTTTCCATAAAACAAGGACCGAAGAAAACGGTCCTCCAAGGAAGTCAGCTTGGTGTCCCAGGCGAAGCCTAGCAGGTGTCCTGGAGAGGCACCTACATGGCCCTGGCTCGTCCTCAGGGAGTTGACTTTCCTGTGGGCCTTTGGAAGGACACAGCTGGGATCTGGCATCCTCTGAGCTTGCTGTGGGGAGCTTGGTCATGGATCCTGCCCTGGAGTGTGACAGTCATTCAGGTGCTAGAATCACAGTCAAAACTGCTTTGCCAAGGTGTTGATTGGAAATGCTGTTTTGTTTGTCCTTGGTCCCTTCTGATCCTCCTGTGTCTGTATGTGTTCGTAGGCTGCAGTTTGAAGCTGTGAACCCAGCTGCTGGCACAGTCCTGGGACAGGCCAGCTGTGCAGGCACCGCGGTGAGCAGGCAGTGGGAAGCTGGGAAAGCAGCTGCTCTCCCAGCCCTGTTGGGGACCTGCCAGTTGGTGGTCTGTGTGATGCCCACAGGGCTGGATGCCTGGAAGGGACATTGGTCTTAGGTATGTTTTAATGACCCGACGCTGTGTCACCCCCAAAGTCACTCGTTGGAGCCCTCACTCTCAATTTGTTGGTCTTATGGGGCTGGTGAGTTTAGATGGTCATTGGGGGGAGCCCCGCGGTGGGGTGCATGTCCCCATCAGGAAAGGCCAGAGAGCTTGCTTTTTCAGTGGTGTGAAGACACTGTGAGATGACAGCCATCCAAAACCCAACCCTGAGAGACTCTCTCAAGGAGCAGAACCGTCCAGAACCTTGACCTTGAACTTCCAGTCTTCAGAAGCCACCCTGTGTATTTTGTTATAGCAGTCTGAACACACTAACCCTGCTCGTGACTCAAGCTCCCTGGGCCCCCTCCTTTACACTGAGGGGTTTAGCTGTCCCCCGTCCAGTTTGAAATGCAGTGGTGAGAGAACCAGGTGCAGGCAATTTTGTTTGATCAGTAGCGTGAATTTTGATTGACCGCTGATCAGTAGTGGCGTCCACAGCTGGGAGCAGGTTAGGAAGGTTGTGGATTTCAGATTTTGGATATGAGATGGTGCGTACCGATTGTCACAGCTTACTCATATAGCTCCTTTGGTGAATTAGAAAACATGTGTCACTTATCAGGAAGGGACTGTAATAAATGTACAAACTTGTCACGTCTGCAGTGTGAGGGTCTCCCCTTGATTATTGTGCCCGTGGGCTGTGCTCCACGTAGACAAGAAAACACGACAGCCCTGCTAGTCACTTACCTCTGTTCCTTTTAAAAACAGTCTTAATGCAATTTTTCCTCACCCACGGGCCTGCCCACGCGCCTCAGCCAGTGATTCTCACATCAGCATCCCCCGGGCTGGGTGTACAAGTGCTGCGGCCCAGAACAGACGTGTATGCAGCCCTCCTTGTCCCCTTCCTGTCCACCCACGTCCTTTCCCCTCCCCCTGCTATTGGATGTGGACGGTTACTTTCCCCTGTTGTGCTGCTTCAGCCTCTTGACCACTCGCCCCAGCCAGTGCTGGGTAGTCATTACCGTGTTAACCGCCTCCATAGCGACTGGCCTTGGAGCTTTTCCCAGCGAGGTGGCACTTGGCCCGTGGCTCTGAGTATCCTGCCGCCCTGCCTTCTGTCTCTGAGCCGTACACCCAGCTCTTTGTCTTGTATTTTTTCAGACAGGGTCTTGATAAGTTGCACAGGTCATCCTCTGACTTGCAACACTCCTGCCTCAGCCTCTTGACCGGCTGGGCATACGGGTGTGCACCGCCATGCAGGACTGGGGGACTGACGCTTCTTGGAGGGCAGTCTTAGCTTCGTTTCCTTTCTGCTTGGAACCTGGCTCACTCCATCACCTTGCTTCATTCTTGTGCTGGTTGCTGTGGAATCTCTGCCACCACAGCCTTAATGGAAGGAGTATACAATGGTCACTCACCACAGGGCCATTCTGTCCCTTCGCTGAGAAACTGAGTCCAAGTAGAGGAGGTGGCTGTTTGTGGGCAGTGCAGTGTGGAGGATGAGGACAAAGTCCTGGTCACCAGGATCTGCTGGCTTCCGCAGCCCTTCAGGCGGTGCCTGGCTGTTCTAACTGGGAGAGGAACGCCTTAGAGGGAGGTACCCAGGGGTGTCCACACTAAACCCCAAAGCCCTGCGCTCAGCTGTGCTGGACTTCCTGACTCTGCCTTTTATATGGGACGTGGATCTCTGAGTGCCACCAGGTCCTGGTCTGAGCACTTTGCTCAGGACTTGCACACAGGATGTACTTGGTTGTCCAGAAGCAACCTTGGCCACCTCCTTGTGGGCCAGTTTCTGGAACATCCTGCTCTGTAGACCCCCTAGGGAAGTGATGACGAACCTTTAGAGCGTTCAGTGACACAAACCACATGCGTGCCAAAGGTTTGCCACCATTGCCCTAGGGCTGAGGGGTCAGAGTTGCACCCAGCAGGGCTCGGTGAGGCGCTTTGGCAAGCACTGGAGTGGCTCTGGGTTCCTTTCTGCACTGATGGTGTCCCCAAGGGCCTGAGGAATTGTGCTACCTTAGCTTGTTGACACTCTGACTTTGACAAAGCTGTGACGGTGGCTTGTCCAGAGGACCCATCACTGTGCTGCAGTATCAGTGGCTATGGGACCCTCTGCAGGTTCAGGCAACAATGAATCGTTTATCAGCCTCCTAGAGAGAGAGCACTGAGCCACACCCCCAGCCTAAATATTGCTTTTCTACCTATAACTTTCATAGGAAGTGTGTCCTCTGGGCTGATATGGGTGGCGGGTGGGACCTGTGGCTCCCCATGCCCCCAGAGCCCTGGACTCCAGTGTATTGGCTTTAGTTCACCATGGAACACTCCCTGTGAGTCTTATGGACTGTGGGAGCCTCTTCCCCAGCTGCTGGGGCTGGGGGTTGGTTCCTGTGGGATAGAACCTTCCACCACCTTGCTTGGGAGCAGCACTGGGTCTCAGAGACATTTACAGCTGCTTTTGCTACCAGGTGGCCGGTCTTTTAATCCCAGTAATCACCAGACATCGGGATGCCTGAGGAAAGTTCTCTTCAGTCAGAGAACACAAGTGGCTCGAGGAGCTAAGCAGAGGGACTGGAACAAGACTGGGCCAGGACTGGGCTGGGCTGAGTACCACCTGTTTGGCCAGAGGGTTGCTAGGTGCTGCCCTGTCTTCTGGGGCCAGTTGGGTGCTGGGCCAGGCTGGCTGTCAGGCAAGGACAGGCTTCTCAGTCCCGAGCTGGAATCTGTTGCTCAGCAAGAAGGAGTTGACACAGTGTCCTGACCTGTACCCAGATAGCACCTCAGGGCAGCTGCTGCCCGTGTGGAAATTGGGCGATGTGGCCTAGCTTTACCCTTACTGCTTATCAGCCACGGTTGTCCACCTCCCCATTCTGTCATCCTTAGTTCCGGAAAGAGTTCATAACATTGTGTGAAAGTGACAGCGACCTCTGTCATAGGAAAATGGAGTCATATCAAGGGCAAGAGCTCATGGCTGACCCTGAAGGCATAAAGGAGGGTAGGGAGAAGCTTGGGGTGGTCAGGTCTGGGCAGTGGGACCAGACATGGTTCAGAGGACCAAAAGCGTTACTTGTTGGACAAGCTAAGAGAACATGAGGACTGAGATAGACACAGCTCAAAAGAAATAGGAGAGCTGGCATGTTAGCTTTCATTCCTACAACAAAAGACTCGAGAAGACAAGACAATTTATAGTTTCAGAGGTTTCAGTCCATGGTAAGCTGACGCCAGGTCTCATGTTCACTGGAAGTGAAACAGAAGGCGTGGTAGAAAGGTATGTGGGAGACAGGTGCTCCTGGAAGCCAGAAAGAGAGCAAGAGGCTGGGAGTGAGACATAACCTTCAGAGTCACACTGCAAGGGACCCACTCTTCCTCAGCCACACCTCCTGACAGCCACTCAGCTTTGAACTCATCCATGGATTTGCCCACGGATGAGAACTGAGCCCTCGTGATTGAGTTACCTCTCTAGGCCTCACCTCTGAGCACTGCTGTGCTGGGGGTCAGTGTCTCAGTGTATGAGTTTTTGGGGGGTACTTCATATTTAAACCATAACAGTCAGCTTCTGGGGAGACCCCACCACTCAAGTGATGTGCACAGAAGCTCAGCATTCACCATGTGCTTTCAGAGCAGCTGGTGCAATGAGGTACTTTGGAAGAAAATAGGAACCAATAAAAAAGTGTTCAGAGTCTCAGCTTCTCCAAGACCCCTAAAGTGTCCGTCTTCAAATACTAAAGGATGGCAGGCTGGTTGGGCTTTGCTGACACTCTTGATTATGAAAAGTCAAATGGCCTTGGGACGTAGAAGCTTGTGGTATCCGAGAGAGTCCAGGTGTCAGGAAAGACATCTAACCTATACTCGGGCCCTGTGGCAGACTCTTCACTGCAGCATTACGTTAGCTCCTGTGGGCTTTCTGGGTGGTGGTTTAAAGTGTTTGCTGTTCGTTTGTACCCAGGTCCCTGGATGTCACAGGTCAGAACCCTTTGGATCTCCAAGGCCTGTGCTCAGGGCCCAGGCATTGCTGCTGTCTCCAGACAGCCCCGTGGGCAACTTCTCTCTCCAGGGCATGGGCACCCGTGACGATGTCCCCCCAGGTAAGGGGCGCCAGGTGGCCTGCTGGCTAGTGTTTTACAGAGTGGGGCCTCCCGTGGGTTCTCTACCTGGCAGACGTGGCCAGGTGGCTGTGCCTTTTCACCCGGCCCAGTTCTCGCCATGTAGACCTTGAGCCTCCTGCTTAGCAAGACTGTCTGGGTGGCTCTTGGAGCACAGGGCTCAGACTGTGCTGGGAACTCACCTGAGCTTTGCCTTGACGCTGAGGCACAGTGGGTGGCTCCTCAGGGGTGACGCTGCCCTGTGGCTGGGCAAGGGGTGTGTGCTGGGCCTTTGCTGAAGGTAGATGACATGTTTTTTTAGTTGCCCATGTAGGGGTGCGAGAACTAAATGCAGCAGCAGATGGGAGGGGTGGTTTCCAGTCCTGGTTCTGCATTTGGGGAGTCAACTCTGAACCTCAGTTTCCTCTGAAATTGAAGGGACTGGCTGTGCCCCAGATAGACGGGATGCTTGTGAGGTCAGAGTTGTTTAACCCTGAAGAACCCAGGAGAGGGAAAGTGGAGAACCAGGATGGCCAGAGCAGGGCGGCTGGGGCACAGGGCCCCATGCTCAGACAGATACTCCGGACTCTGGTGCGAGCCTATGAGAGCGTCAGACCACGTCAGACCTCCTCAGCTTTACCCTGCAGCTGAGAAGGGGGAGGTGCTGAGGGCCCCGGCCTAGAAGCAGAATGGGGATGTTTCTGCACTGTGTGGTTCAGCTCCTTTGCTCTACTGATTAGGACTGAGACTCAGGTTAGCTGATTTCCTTGAGGTCACAGTGACAGAAACGGGAACCCCCATTCCCCCGTGCTGGTCTCAGGGCCTTATCCTGGGAGTGGACAGGCTGGACTTGCACCTGTGTAGGGGGTTCTCGGGGTGGTAGGTTGGGGCCCCACAGTGACTGAGGCACGGGGGTGGTGCCACGAGGCAGCAGGACCCACAGGTCAGTGCCCGCTGTGTGGTGAGTACTGAGGAAGCCGTGAGGCAGGATGGAGCCTCCTGAGGAGGAGGGTGCCTGGGGTGGGGGTGTGGCTGGGCATGGAGACATAGGAGGTGGCAGCTTCTTAAAGGAGTAAGGCCTTAGCTGAGCTGTCCCCCTGCCCTTGCCTGCCTCTGTTCTGGCCTCAGCCCAGGCACCCTCCCTTGGGG
The DNA here is from genome assembly GCA_004027455.1 of Hydrochoerus hydrochaeris. Taxonomy (NCBI): domain Eukaryota; kingdom Metazoa; phylum Chordata; class Mammalia; order Rodentia; family Hydrochaeridae; genus Hydrochoerus; species Hydrochoerus hydrochaeris. Next base: position 29,790 of record PVLA01008118.1, read on the forward strand.
AACTCGTCACTGCTCCTGTTCCTGGCTAGGGTTCCCGGGCCCCCCATTGCCACTGCTCACTCATGCATCACTACCTCCTCCACCGGCTTTTGAGTCTCCACGAAGGCTGAGTCGGCTTCGCTCAGCTGTGCGTCCGGGCATGGAGGATGGAGGCCCTGCATGGAGGGGTGTTAATGAATGTCCGCCGGGGGATGGAGGATGCCCTCGGAGGAGCCTGGGCAGTGCAGAAGGAAGATGGAAGATCTGTAGGATGAGCTGATGGGGAACCTGTGGAGGCGGCCAGGGAACAGGATGAGCCACAACCAGTAGTGTTTCGGGCTCCCTGGTTAGGGCATTGCCTGAAGCAGGTGTCAGTGAGGAGGTGGCTCAGGGAGAGCACTGAGTGTGAGATGCATGGAGACAGAGGCCAAGGCTGTGCACAACAGGAGTCTATGTCATTGGGGGAGGGCCGAGGGGACCCCATGATGGAGAGAGCATAGGCCTGGCTAGGAGCTTGGAGCAATGCTAGGGGGTAGAAAGTAGGCAGATTGGATGAGGGAGGGAGAGCTAGGCCTAGAGGCTGGCCAGTGGGGTAGGTGGGGTATGGCAGAGAAGGCAGGCCCTGCCTGGTAGTCCCCTACTCTGCTGAGGCTCTTGGGTGGGGGCTGGGCCATCACATGCCCTTGGTGCTTCGGGCAGAGGCTCTGAGGCCAGAGTGCTCAGGAATTGGTGATGGTATTCTCAGTTTGTGCCTGGTCTAAGCCTTAGAGGATTCTAAAGTGTGGCTCTCCTCTTCTGTCCCCAGCCAAGGTTCTGGCTCCAGTGGCAGTGTACTGTGGGAGCATCCCTAGGGCCAGTACCAGGCCCCGTATGACCCTGCCTGGAAACATCAGCTCCGCTTTGCCAGCTTACAGCCCAGGTGAGAGGGGAGGCCCCGTGGCTTGGCCACACTAAGAGGCCCTCGAGGACCTTGGTGGTGGTTGGAAGGCCCCGCCTGTCAGCTGTCCAGCCAGGGTCACTGACCGCAGGACAGAGCTTGGGCCTCAGCCTGGCAGGGAAATGAAGGTGTTGGGATGGATGCCCGGGGGGGTTGTCAAGCTGCAGTGCGGGGGGTTTGCTTGTTTTATTTTGAGATGGGGTCTCTCTGTATTCGCCAGGCTGCTCTGGATCTCCTGGGCTCAGGGTTCCTCCTACCTCAGCCTCTCCATGGCTGGGTCTGTAAGTGTGTACTACTTTTACTGTGGCCCCTGCCGCAAATGTCCTTTTTCTACAGGTTCTTTCTCAGCTCTGCACCTCAGGGGATGAGGGTGCCCAGGTGGAGACACCAGGAACAGGGGGCTGGCTCCTCTGAGAAACTGGGGAACCCCACACGCCCCAGGAAGACAGGGCCTTGCTCTGTGGGATCTGTGTCTCAGGGCCTGCGAGGGCATCGGGCTCTGGGTGGCAGGAGATGGGCGCTGCTAGTGCGTTGGCTCTGCTGTGATGCTTTTCTTGACGTCACCCAGCTTCTCCACCGCCTTCTGTTCCAGCTTCCGGCTGCAGACTGTTTTTTCTGCAGAGCTCCGCCCCTCACTCTGGCGGGGAATCTGAGGGTCAGGGCCCATGCCCTCTGTGGGCCAGCTCCCTTACAGGCCTGTGGCTGGCCGGAGCTCGGCTCTCCTTGTGTTATGAGGCAGCTGCAGCCTGCAATCTGCAGCCCAGGCACTGGGGTCTCAGGGCCTCCAGGGGCGTCCCAGGAGGGCTGCAGTGCGGCTGTGCGCCCCTCCGTCTGCACCTTTCCCTGCCTCTCTGGGTTCTGAGGCTTCTCTGAGGTTGGACTTGTGCCCCAGCAGTTCACCAATGTCCTGCTGACCGGTCTGTCCTATGTATGGTGAGTAGGTGACTGTTACCACTGATGGTGCATCTCACACTTGCCTCGCACTGAACCGCTCGCTCGTTAAATTATCATAAAGTCCCTTCATGATGGAGCCTCAGTTCTGCACTTAGGCAAGCAGTGCCTGGCCCTTCTGTGCTGCCTGAGTCATTAACTGGGCGGACTTCTGCCCACCTCTGGGCATGATTTGCTGCCAGTCCCCTAATTGCTCAGTCTGTGCTCGGGGTGCATCAGTGCTTGAGGGACCTGAGTGAGGTCCTGGAGGCCGGTGGACGTGGTCTTGGGCAGGTGGGCTCCTCTTCCTGAGGGTCTGTGGCCTCTCACCTGTGCCGTGATGGCACCGCACATCCATCCTCCTTGCCGTTCCCTGAGTGCTCTGTGACACGGGTCTTGCTCAGGCCAGGTGCTTCACAGACACTGCTGAATGTATAAGTTGTCCCCAGGAGGGATGGGAACGCCAAGAGACTGTACCAAGGAAGCAGTGAGTTTGCAGTACCTGTGTTACCCCGGGCTAAGTGTCAGCTACTCACGTCTCTGTCTCCCTCAGCCTCTATCCAGCCTGCGCCAAGTGTCCTGCTGAGCAGCGAGAAGCCATCACAGCCCTTGGGAGGATGTGGGGATGCAGGCAGTGTCACACTGGATGGCCCTTTGAAGGGCTGGCAGGCCAGGAATGGTCACCCTGGGGACCTCGGAGCTCTGTCTTTGGGGCCTCACCTCCCGGTTTCTGTCACCTTGCTGGAGTCAGAGGCCAACAGTATGGCCAGAGACACCACTCAGATCAAGGACAAGCTCAAGAAAAGGAGGCTCTCAGAGGGCATGGCAGCATCTTTGCAAGGTGAGCCCTGGTCCCTGGCACCTGCCATCCACCCACCCCAAGGTCAGGACCCTTGGACCCCTAGGCTGTGAGACTCAGCATGTGTTGTCGTGACTTGCTGGGGTTGGTTACCTGCCATGGGGGTGCTGCTGTGCAGGACGGGATGGGGCAGGGGGCAGTGTTGATGTCCACTGGATACAGGAAGTGTTAACCTAGGGGCTGCAAGTGTGGTGCTCTGTCTTTCAGGCTGTGTTAGAAGAGTGCAAATGGCTGCACATCATTAACTGCAAAGAAAGGGGGACAGAAGGAACTGAATGCCCTCTGGCCCATGCCAGGCACTGGCTTGGCATTTTCTAAGTGGTGTCACTGAGTCTTTGTGAATATCCCATTTCTAAAAGAGCTCACACATCAGACAGTGACTCACCCAAGGTCATGCAGCTCCTATCGAGGGCCTGAACTTGCTGCCTTTAGTTCTAAACTGAGAACTGGTTTTGTTTCCTGTCTGGGACAATTGCCTCTGAATTGTAAATGGGTGGCTTTGATTGGGAGGGGACGGTCAGCACCGATGGTCTGCTGGTGGGAGCCGGGCCATCTAGCCTCCCCCAAACAGCAGGCTCGGGCTCTCCATTGTCCTGGGGGCTAACTCATTCCCATCCCCACCCCGTGCAGCCTCCCTGGATTCTGGGGGAAGCCCCAAAGGAGTCCCTCTGCGGAGCACCATCCCCCGCACCACCTCCCAGAGGCTGCTGAGGGTGCCCAGGCCAATGCCTCCCATCCAGAGCATCCCGACCACTCCCGAGGCCAGCGGAGCCAAAGAGAAGGACACGGACCCTCCTGGGAGCAGGCAGGGTGCCCAGGAGCTGAGCGCTGGTGCTCAGGGGGTAAGGTGGCTCCACAGTCTCCCTGTAGCTGGCCTCTGTCTTTCCATCCAAACCCCTGCTCCTGTACCCTGAGCGTCCCTGCAGGTGTCCTGGACGCTGTCCTCAAGGATGGCGAGGACATTGCATGAGACCTCATCCCCCTCCACCTCCAACACCACCCAAAACCTTCATAGCTGACCGGGGAGCGCTGGAGGGCTGTGCCGAGGGGCAGAGGCCACATGACCCTTGTCCTAGGGTTAGCGGTCCCCAGGCTGTCCTCGGTCTTAATATGCTCAAGCTCTTCCCACTTTCTGGCCCTCTGCTTTTACTTCAGAGAGGCTGGCAGGGGAAAGGCAGCTGTGCTGGTTTGAATTTGGGGTGTGCCCCTCGCCGGCTGTGTGGGTTGACCCTCCTTGGGCTTTAGTTTGCCCGCCTGTTGAGTAGAGGTGTGGAGCGGATGTTTCTGAGTCTCCTTCCAGTGCCGACATTCCAGGTTGTTTCTGAACGGAGGACAACAACAACTACAGCAAAACAAATAGTAATAATAACAAGAAAGCCTGCCAGGCTTCTCAGCTGGAGTAGCATGGAAACGGAGCTTTCGGGGGGGGGGGTCCCTATGTGGCTAAAGAGGGGAATTAGAAGGCAGCTCCCAGCACTCGGCCCCAGCCCACCGAGTGGCTGGCGGCTGAGTGTCCGGAGTGGGAGGCAACAGAGGCCTCTGCCCGCAGGTGCGGATTTGCGCACAGTACCTGCACTGCGAGGATGAGAGCATGCGCAGGTCGCTGGGCGGCATCGTGATCCCACCCATCCCGAAGGCAGGGACGTCTGTGGGGACCTCTTCCGGCCGGCCTGGTTCCCTTCCCAGCCCCTGGGCTCCGGGCCAGGATGTCCTCACGGGAACAAGGCCCCCCAACACACGGTAAGGGCCCCAAGCCGAGCCGGGAGTGTTCTCCCCCAAGGCCCCCTGGGGCTGCTCAGGGCCAAACCCCGCGCAGGCCCAGCTCTGGGATCGCAGTACGTGGGGGGCAGAGGTGGAGGCCACAGCATTGCCGCCACGCATCTGCTTGTGAGCTCCAGCAGGCTGGGCGTGAGGGCCTGGCGATGTCTCCAGGTTCTCTCTTCCGCATTTTCTTGATGTTTTCTGAAGTTGCCGTAAAAATTATTTTGGAGTATGATTGAACTCATGGTGGCTCTTTGTGACTACATATTTTCTTGATTGTTGGTTACTGAAGTATACCCCTTAGGGTGTTGGTGGGGAGTAGTAGATAAACCTCTGAACTTAAAAAGGTGTCTTCATGGCCCCAAAAGGCAGGGATTCAGTGGGGTGAGGGATCTCTACACGGCAATGAATCCGGGCTCATAGCTTGTCAGTAGGATGCATGCCCTGCACCCCTGCGATACCCCTGTGGGTAATCTACACTGACCCCAGAGCACGTGTGCATGTGAGTCTACGTGTGTCTCCGAGTCTGTGCCTGTGTGTGTGACTGTGTGTGCATGTGACTATGGGTCTATCTTGTGTATCTCTGTACGTGTCTGTGTGTGTTCATGAGCATCTAGAAATTCCTGCGTGAGTGTGTCTGCCTGTATCTGTGCCTGTGTGTGTGTCGTGTGCGTCGCTGAGTGCAGGTGTATCTGTGTGTGAGTGTGTGCTCACAGCTGAGGGCCTGGCTCAGGCTCCTACGTGACATTCTTCCGTTTCTTCTAAGCATCCTGTCAGCTCCCCCGCGGCCTTCCTTCTGTCCGCACTCACATTCCCACATTTCTCCAGCCCTGGCAAGGTGTGGTCACCTGTTCACGGACCTGTGCCTGCATGTGAGTTCTCCACTCGATTTTCGCCATCAGCCTGCTCAGACTGTCTCTTCCTCCCCTCTGCACGGTGTTGTCAGTGGTTACAATGGCTCTCTGGTCTTTTCTTTCGTCTCTGCTCTTGACTGTCTTTTGTACTGTTTGGTTCATTGATGGCTCTTGAACTTGTTCTGCTCATTCCTGACCTTCCAGGGGCTCCCCTGCGTGTCCCTCTTTCACCCGTTCTTGAAGCCTGGCCATTCCTCACGCTGTTCCAGGGCCTGCCTTGCTTTCGCCTGGGGTCCTCATCGGTGCGTGTGGCTTCCAGGGTCACGTGAGTGTGGGTGTCTTTGCATCTCCTGCCTGGCCTTGTCATCTTCCCAGGGGCCCCTCCTGCAGCTGGGTATTTCCGGTTCCTCCCGAAGGTTGCTAATATTTCCGGTTCCTCCCAAGGTTGCTAATATTTCCGGTTCCTCCCGAAGGTTGCTAATATTTCCGGTTCCTCCCGAAGGTTGCTAATATTTCCAGTTCCTCCTGACAGTTGCTAGAGCGTGAGAGGGAGGTGGGGAGGATGTACGCTGGACCTTTTCATTCCCTCAAGGTGCAGATGCATGTCTTGGCCTTCAGTGTCTTGGTCTTCAGCTCTTGCCAGCGTCTGGGACTTTTTCTCCTGGTGCCTCGAGTGGCTGATTATGTCCCCCCGAGTCTTTCCTACAACGGTGACAGCACGCAAGGCTGCCACCTCGGTCTCGGCCCTGCCCTTTCTTCTAACTTATTGGCTCCTTCTTGAGCCCCCTCCTCCTGATCTGTCCTCTGCGCCCTCCGCTCTCCATCCTCTTCCTTCTCTTTCGTTGTCACTGTCCCTCCTACCCCCGTCCTGTGCTCTGTCCTCCCGAGCTGCCTTTAGATGCTTCCCCTGCTCTGAACCTCAGCTTTCCCTCCTCTGCTGCCCTGCGGGAAGCTTCACCCTTCTGCTCAGGCTGTCTGTACAGCAGGAACCTCGCGACCCCAGATGGTGCTGCCGCACACCACCCATCCCACCTCCACTCTCCTGTGCCTTCATTATTTTATGTAAATAACAAATCATGGCTATGTAAAGATATATGTTTTTCATATTTGTGTATTTTATTTTATCTTATTTTACCTCATTCCGTTCCTTAACTTGGAGCGTTGCAGGGTAGGGACCACATCTCAAAAGTCTCTGTGCTCCCTGCCATAGGTAATTTTTTGTTTTTTTGTTTTGCCTTTTGAGGCAGGGTCTTGCTATGTAGTTCAGGCTGGCCTTGAGCTCACTATGTAGCCCAGGTTGGCCTCAAACTCACAGTGATCCTCCTGCCTCAGCCTTCAGAGTGCTGGGATCACAGGTGTGAGCCACCACGCCCGGCCCTCTGACATGGATCAGTTACGTAATAAATGTCTACCTCGTGCTATTGGGTCAGGACTGGGATTTCTTGTTGGAGACTTTGTGAGTCTCTCCAGCAAACAGATGCCATTTCATTCACCCATCCATCCCCCCACTTATTTTGGTACCAGGGATCAAATTCGTGACCTAGCACTTACCAGGCAGGCGCTTACACCACTGAGCTAAATCCCTGCTCCATCCACCCCTTTCTTATATGGGCTATTAATGACCTACTTAGAGACAAAGGTGACTAAGATGGAGACTATGCACTCCAGAAAGAGAGGGACACACACACACATACAGAGACAGAGAGACAGAGACAGACAGAGACAGAGACAGAGAGAGACAGAGACAGACAGAGACAGAGAGAGACAGACAGAGACAGAAAGAGAGAGAGACAGACACACACAGAGACAGAGACAGAGACAGAGAGAGGGAGAGAAAGAGCAGAGAAAGACAGAATCACAGAGAGAGAGACATGGACAGAGAGACACAGAGCGAGAGGGAGAGAGACAGAGAGATAGAGACAGAGACAGACAGAGCTAGAGACAGAGAGACAGAGAGACATAGAGAGACAAAGACAGAGACAGAGGCAGAGAGACAGAGCAAGAGAGACAGAAAGACAGAGACAGACAGAGACAGAGAGAGACGGAGGGAGAGAGATTGAGCCCAACCTGGAGAGGTGGGAGGTAAGCAGTCTAGCAGGAAATGATTCTGAGTCCCGCTTGGGGAGAATTTTGAAGGCCCAGGGAAAGTTTATCAGATGGAGGAGAAAGAGACCTGAGGAGGAGTGAGCGGGGAGTTTGGGGAGCTGCAGGCCGTAGGCCAGGGGTGGGCACCTGCCAGCGAGCCAGGCTTTGAGGCGAGCAGGGAGAAAGGACCGCTTGCTCTGCAGGTAGGTGGAGCCCTGTCCTGAGGATTGAGGTGCACGGAGGGGACGCCAATTCTGATTTAAAAGGTGACTTCGGTAGCCACAGAGTGGGGTGTGGCAGTGCGTGCTGAGGAGGAGGCCGTGGCAGGAATGGAGGGGAGAAGCCGTAGCCCCCTGAACAGGGTGGAGGCCGAGGCTGGGGTCTGCAGGTGAGGGGATGGGGCGGGTGGCCAGGCACGGACTGGGTGTGGGTCAGAGAGGGGTGCTAAGCCCTGTGTGGGGTGGGTGCTGGGACAGGGCGAGGGGAGCAGACTGGAGCTGGGGTGGGGGTGGGTTCAGCTAATGGTCCCCCGAGACAGGCCCCACTGTGGGGTGTGGCCCAGGATTGGTGGGGAAGGGAAGGTGACATGGCAGAAAGGAGGAGGAGCCAGCACACTGCTGCTGAGGGACCCAGATGAACAGGGTCTGTCTCGGCTTTGGTCCTTTCTAGGAGGGAGGAGGTGACAGAAACAGAGCTGGATCCTTTGAGACTTGTTCAGCCTGTTCTCCTGTTTACCCTGGCCTGGCTCTGTCTGCCGTGAATCTATGGAAGTCAAGATGTGGTACCCCAGTCTGTTGTTGGTGGCTTATTACCCCACCTGCCCCAGTGGGTCTTGATGACCGGTGAGCGGAGAAATCCTATTGGCTCCAGCGTGGCTTGGCTTCCCTGGGGGATCTAACCTCCAGGACAGCAAGCACTGTGTTCTGTCCGGTGGATGCCTTGTTGCCAGTGTGTGAACAGCGTTTGGCACCCAGTAGCTGTTCAGCAAGTGTCTGGCACGTAGTAGGTCTTCGGTAAATACCTGTTGAGTAAGTGGTGCTTTCCATTTAAAAAATGACAATCAAAACTAGTGGCAGCAATGTCCTCATCTTCCTTCCTGTGGCTGATCAAGTTTCTATTAAAAAACGACGACTATTTCCAGTCACAGCGAAAGGACCCAGTCCCCTCAGATTTCCCTGAAGGACGGCAGAAGGGAGGAGGAGTCCTGGGGGCCGCTGAGCTCTCCTGGGCGGGGGTTTATAGAGCCCGAGGACCCTTTATTCTCCTCCCTGCCGCTGCGGCCGCCCCGCTGCCCCGTGGCCCAGGAAGCCACCACAGGGGTGGGCCCAGTCACTCTGCGGGTGCCACTGCTTTGAGCCGCCCAGGGGCCCCCTTTCCCCCCAGCACCTGTGCTTGGCCTGTCTCACTCTGCCCCTTTCCCTCCATTCTTTTAAGCCCGGCCCAGGAGCGTGAGCCTCCAGAGAAGACTCCTAAGTCTCCAGGTACGTGTCCCCACAGGCAGCGCCCCACACTGGTTTCCACTCTCCTGTTCCTGGGCTGGGGCATGGGATGGAACCTGAGGGCTTTCGGGTCCGAGTCCCTCAGTTCACGGTCCAGGCAGCCGAAGTCACCTGTGGCCCCGTGTCGGAGGGTGGCAGGAAAGAAGATCAACTTGTCTCACTGGCTCACGTAGCTTGTGGAGGCCCAGACGGGAGGGACCGCGCTGTCCCTGTTTGACAGAAGCAAGATGGAGGGGAAGCCCAGGGAGGGGAGCTTTAGCTGGTTCCCTGTTGGGATTTACCTGCGGGCTGAGCATTGACCCTGGGTGTGACAGCCCTCTGCTCTGTTGGAAGCGTGGGACAGAGTGAGAAGTTAAAGCCCCACAAACCCTTCGGTCCAGGGTCCCAGCAGGCCTTAGGCAGGGGAACAAGGCCAACTCCAGACTGAGAATGAGGAGAAGGCCAGGGCAGGAGGCTTCCAGAGGCAGGGAGCAGGAGGGGAGAGGGCACAGGGGTCAGCTCCGCGTGTCGGGTGGCGGCGAGGCCCCAGCACCCTGAGCCGTGGGCGTCAGTGGCAGCTGCTGGCCAGCAGGAGGTCACTGGCTTCCTTGCTAATCTGCTCAGCAGTGAGTGGCAGGCTGTTCCCCAAGAAGCCCAGGGTCAGGACACTGAGCAAGGCTGTGGCGCTGCCCTGGCACCAAGCCCTGGTGGCAGCTGCTTCTCTCCTGACCTCTGGCTGGCTGTGGCAGGGTGAGCCCAGGTGACACATGAGCTACCCTTGTAACAGCTGACCTGGGGTTTGGGCCAGGCGACCCCGTCACTGGGGGCCTTGGCGACTGCTCAGACAGACTCCTGGGTATCTCTTAATTATATAATATGTGTCACATGCCAAGCATATGCTTAACTGCAGCTGAGGGGACTCCGAACCTTGTGGCATCCCACAGGCCTGGTCCAGCTCAGTTGTCCGCTGGCCACCACTGCCCTGCCTCTCACTTCTGAGTCTCTCCTTCCCTTTGGCCCTGGTCCTTCTCCCTGCCCCAAGCAGAGGGATCTTCATGGAAGGCAGAGGGCCAGGGGGCAGAACGCTGTACCCGAGCCCTTGGGTGCGCGCTGCAGCTGGGGCAGCCCCACATGGCGCTGCCATTCCAGGGGACCCCTGTTCTGCAGTTTCTCCCAAGGACAGTGAGCTTTAAACCTGGTGACCAAGAGGAAATCAAGGAAATTGCTGCCCTGTCTCCATATAATAAAAAAATATACTGCAAATCCACAGATTGGGAGTATATGGAGAGACAAAAACATGCTATGGATCAAAAAGATGGTTTTGAGGAGTGAACTCGTATTTTATCAATCACAAGGGCATCTGAAGGTCGTTGAGTCTCAGCTTTCCTATCTGTGAGTTGAGAAGATTGGACCAGCTTTAGTTAGTTCTCTGGTCCCTTCCAGATCTGCTCTATAGGTATAAAGTAGTCATGGGCTTGTATTTGTTTCTCTTCCTGACCCTGTTTCCTGCCCATCCCTATCTTAGACAAGGTGTGCAGTACTTATAGAATGAGTGATGAATGAATGAATAAATGAATGAATGGAGGATGACATGATCTCCCAGCATCCCTTGCAAAACTGCTGTGTATGTAGAGTGAATCTGACTTTCTCTATCAAGGAAGTGTTGGGCAGAAGAATGGAAGGTGGAGGACTTGGGCAGTAAAGTCGCATCGGTCAGAGGGTGTCCTCAGCTCCGTCTCTGCTCTTGACTCCTCAGAGCCCAAACCTGTGGCCCCACCCATCAGAGACAGGTCTGCCACTTTGGCCTCCAAGAAGTCACTGGCCTCCTCCCAGTCTGCTCCTGTGCTGACAGCCTTCTCCTTGGGCCATTCCAAAGAAGCCCACCCTTTGCCGAAAGAGGAAGACCAGAAGGAAACCAGCACCAAGGTATTTGAGCAGTGAGAGGAGGAAGAGGAAATGCAGAAATCAAGTAGACCACCATTTGATTGCCAGCAGATGTGGAACCAGCAGATGGGAGACAGAGCAGAGGCCAGGAAAGCTGAGGGCTGGGACCTGTCCTGGGTCTGGCAGAGGGCTGAAAAGAGGAAGAGAAGTAAGGCCAGGGCAGGGGCAGTAGAAACCGGGTGAAGGCCAGAGTGCCGCTGAGGGCAGCGGTGGAGAGAAGAAAGGACAGGGGAGGTCACATGTGGGCCAGCAGGATGTGAGGGAAAGGACAGAGGACTTAGGTGAACCAAACTGAGGAACTTGAGCTGACCCCCAAGATAGCAAAGGAGAGCAGCTGACCCAGGCTGACAGGCCAGCGGCTGTGCTGGACAGGCTGACAAATGGCTTGCACTTACAAGGTGACCTTGGGGAGGTGGCTTCTCCTGGCTGGTTGGGATGAGTTTAGTAAAACTTGAAATCAGGGCTTATTCTTTGACACAGAGATGTAGCATCAGCTCAGTGAACTACCTCGAAGGCCTACTCTGTGCAGGTCCTACGTGCGCCCCGTGGTAAGGGCCAGGCCACAGAAGGCCAACAGTCCTGGTAATTCCAGGCAGCCAAATGTTTCTTCCCCTGCTTTGCCTCGGCAGCTCACTCTTGGTCACTCTACCGGCCGTGCCACTGCAAATTACTTCCCTCCATGGCACCCCAATTCTACAGGTCCCCTGGGCCCCCACCATCTCCTGTCATTCTGACTCAGTCTACCCGATGCTCCCACCCTGGTGTTGGAGCACTTTCTTGCACCAGTGACATTCGCTTTGGGGTTGGATCCTGGCTCCCATATTGCTTCTTTTATCTGAAGCCTGGGACAAAACCTAAACAAACCTGCTGTGTATCTCTCTTCCCATCTCTCCCAGGCACCCGCCCCACTGAAACTGCCACACTGAGGTCACCAGTGCCCTTTCCCTTCCTTGGCACAGCCCCATCTCAGTTCTACCTTGACCGGAGGCCGCTTTCACCTCTGCTTGGTGTTTGCCTCCTCGAATTCTCCGTGCAGGGATGGAGGTTCTCTGTCTCAGTCAATGGCAGCTGCTTCCCTGAATTTCTTGCTGGCTCCTCTTCTGACCTCTAGAAGCTGAGTCCCCGGGAGCTTGGTCCTCTGCCCTGGTCCATTATATCCCCCTGAGGGCCTCCGCTGGCCCCTGACACCTAGTGCCATGTCTATGCGGAGGATCCCTCAACTCTCTTGCCAGCTCACGCATTCCCCTGGCCTCCAGACTCACTGATTCAGTTCCACCCAACAGCTCCACTCAGCTGTCTCCTGATATTTCAAACCTGCCTTGCCTAAAACTCGACTCTTGGGGCCTCCCTGTCAGCGGACATCAGGGAAAGGCAGCTCCTGCCGGCCAGTCACAAGAGCCCCGGTCCTGGCCCATCTGACCCCTTTTTCTCTCCCCGACACTACATAGATCAGTGGAGGTGGGAGACACACTGGGGGTCCACCGTCCCCCCTTGCTGCCCTGTTCCATCCCCCTCACCTCTTGCTCGAGTGCTGAGTTGTCTCCTGACTGCTGTGTCTGCTCCCCGCCCCCAGTCGAGCTGATCCCTGGGAAATGGGAGCCAGGGTCCATGTCAGTCAAAGATGGCGCTGCTGTGGGCGGTACAGGAACTCTCGGTCCTGTTTCTATAAGTTCTATGAGTCTCAAAGCATTTCAGATAGAAAGCTGTGAAAAATGACCCTCAGCGTAGCCACTACCCCCACATGGAAGGAAGTCAGTTCACCCCAGACTGTTTCTCTCCCCAGCAAGGATTCCACTCCAAAATCTCTGCTCAAAACCCTCAATGGCCTCCTGTGACCTTTCCAAGGGAAGGCCCAGGGCCTTGCTGTGGGCCACAAAGCCCACCGAGGAGCGGGTCCTGTCACCTCCCAACCTTGCGTCCTAGCCCACTCTGACTCAGGGTGCTCTGGCCAGTGTCCTGATCGCCACTGTCCCTGCCCACGCAGGCACACTCTGGCCTCAAGGCCTTCATATTTGTTATGCTGAGAGGGCTTCTCTCCTGGAACCTGCATGGCTCACTCTCTCCCTTCTTTTATGTTTCCACTTCAATTTCACCCCTGCAGGGAGTCTCTCTGGGCTTTATCTAAAACAAAGGCCACTGTCACATCCATCTTCTTACTTTTCTCTTAGCACACTCTCTGACATTAGAGATTGGTCTGTTTTTTTGTCTGTCTCCCCATCTTAGGCAGCTCTCAGGGGGAGCCAGGACTTTGTCTCTCTTATTCCCTTCCGGAACAGTGATAGGTGCGGGCGGGTTGTGGGGGGCGCTCCCAGTTTTGATGACTGAATGACTGAAGGTGTGGAAAGTGCTGTTGGATCCCCCAGGCTAATAGATTTTGCTTTAACCTTGTGCCAGTTCCAAGTCACCATCTCCAGGTCTGCCCAGGAGAAGATGCGGCTGAAGCAGATGGAGGAGATGGAGTTGTTCCAGAGGATGAAGGAACCAGAGAGGGAGTGGGAGCGAGCCTCCCAGGGCCTGGGCTCCAGGAGAGCCTCAGTGAAGGAAGGTACTGGGTGCATGGGGTGGAACCCCTCAGGCTGGGGAAACTTCCTGGCCAAACCCTGGGTCCTCAACCTGCCAAAGGAGGGCCCGGCCTGCAGCTGCCCACCCTCTGTACCTTGAGACTGGTCAGGGAGGTGTGTCCACTGTCTCCTAGTCTGCTGCAGGGCCCTCCTTTCCACAGGGGACACCATGGCCAGTGGCAGGTGGGACAGGCCCAGTTCTGGAACTTTCTCTGCCTCCACAGGTCTCCTTCCCCTGCGGGGCAGTGGGACGCTGTCTGTGCCCACTGGGCTGAGCAGCCCATGCAGAAACAGCAGCATCCTCCCGAGGAAACGGGCCAACCGGTCTTCTCTGCCTAGCATCCCCGTCAGCAAGCAGGAGCCCAGCTTTGCCCGCCATGCATCAGGTGGACCTCAGTGGCTCTGTCTCAGCCCATTGCCCACGTCAGGCTGGGAGGAACCCTGGGGGTACTGACCTTTCCAGAGGGAGATGGTATCTGAGAGCCATAAAACTAGCTGTGGGCCAGGGTGCAGACCCATGACGCTGCATCTAGGAGAGGGGATAGCTAGGTAGGGTTATGTGATAGCCTGCTGATGTGACTTGTCCTAGAGGAGTCACAAGGGTACTAGGACCAAAGATGCAGGCAAACAGCATCCTAGGGAGTAACTGCAAACATCAGGGGAAGAAAGAGGCTTCCGGGAAGCCCTGGATTCCCACCTATTGCTCCATGCTACCTGAGTTGCACAGGACAAGCTACCTGCTGGACTCAGAGGATCCACCTGGAAAAGGAACCAGGGGACCAGGCACCTCTGAGGCTCTGTTCTCAGTCTGCCAGAGAGCTTCTATTTTGTTTCACTTTTTGTAAACATGAGTTTTCATTTGGAAAGATTTCATTACTAAAACTCTGGTCCAGAGTTTCTTTTAGTATGGGAAGTGACACCCAAGGATGGTAGATTAAAGCATAATTTGGGTGCCATAAATAGTTTTGACTCATCTCCTTTTTCAATTCATTTTATCTTTTTGATTATGTCAAATAGTCTGTCTCTTTTTTAATGGTGTGATCCTCTTGTAGGCTCAAAGGTGTCAGAAACTGGCCCTACTTTTATAGCTAAGGTTTTAAATATTTACTTTTACTGTAAAGGCCATGTTCTATGATAAATAAGTGTACTCAGTAAAGTAGTTGACATAAAACCCCTTTAAAATAAATTTATGCAGGATTCTAAAGAGGTTGGATTTGAAATAAACTTACAGATAAGAATGTGGCAAAAAAGATCTTGAGTAGAGCTGAAAGCCAGAGATCCAAAGTCAGCCACGGCCACCCAAAGTGATGGTGGCCAGTGGGACTAAGACTTTGGCTAATGACACTTGACATAGTGTGTCTGTCATGGTCTTGTTACTGTGCCTGTTTGTGTGGGGGAGTGGGTGGGTAAGAGCTGTAAGTAGGTTAGGTTGTTGGAGCTGAGAAGAAAACCCAACATTTTCCTCTTATAAACTCCTTGGAAACTTTGAACCCTCTTCTTCTTTTCTTCTTCCTCTTCCTTTCTCCTGAGAGTCAAGAATCGCCTTCATTTGCTTCCTACTTTGCACCCATATTTACTTTTCCCTCTGACTGGAAATGATGGCATTTCAGGACCACAAACTTGGTTGTCTTCCTGATTTTCCTAATAATCCCATAAGCATCTAGGCCATCAGGGACCAGATGGCTTCGGGTGAGGTCTGCTGTGTCTACACAGTATTTTCTTTTATGTGTGCGCAAAGAATGGAAATTTCTGGAACCTCAAGGCAGATGCATGGACATTAATGAGAAGCTGTCAGGGGAGGCTTAGGCAAAGATAGAGCCAACAGAGACACTAAGCGCCTGGCGGCTATATTCCTATATTTGTTGGAACATCTAGGGGGATGCCCAGTGCCACTGGAGGACGAGGTGGAGGCAGGTGGGAAGTAGGAGGCCAGCGTGCCTGTGCCCCTGAATTGACCCATGCTTCTTGAAGCCCCTATGTCATGTCCAGGGAGGGCAAGGAGGTTGGCTGTTTAACCTGTTGCTACCAGAAGGTGACCAAGAAGGATGGATCAAGAGACCATTTCACATGCTCATGGCAGAGCTGAGATGAGCATCAGGGAGGGACGGCTTGGTGTCTTGGGTTTAGCTAAAGAGTTGCCTCATCAAGCAGATTTTCCCAGGACCTCCTGGACGTGTGTAGGAAAATCATCCCCAGGGAGGTGGCCCTCTGAGAACAACCAGCCAGGAAGTGCAGTGTGGTAATGACAGCTCTGACCTGGAGACCTCCTTGTCTCCTTGCTGTGTAAGGGAGGCTTGGAGGGGCCGTGGGTGTGTCCTTCCTGTTCTCCCAGCATTTAGGGTTCCAGTGTCTGTTCCACAAGAAGGAGAGAGTAGAAAACACACGCTGGTGCTTAATCATCCTTGCCTGTCATCAGTCCCTGCAAGGGCGGCCCCGTCTTGACCCTTCACTCTCTCCTCGGTGCTTTCCGTGGTTCCTGCCTTCCTGTAGCCTTCTATCCACGGTGCATTTCCCTGTTCGGACAGCCTCATAGCTGTATCAACAGCTGGATGGAGGCAGGCAGGAGCCGAGGGCTCCCACCAGATTAGGGAGACAGTCACGAACAGCTCACTGGGCTTCAGCTAGGGCAGGACTGGAAACCAGTCACAGGCTCCATGGGCACTGTCACGTGGCATCTGACGGCATGTCACAAGTCAGGGTTTGCAGTGGTTGGGCTGGCAATGGTGGGAATGGAGTGAGTCTGTGAAAGGTGGAGAGCTAGGCTCCCGTGGCTCCCAGATTGGGGGTGAGGCCTGGTCGCTGGCTTCTGGGCTCTCCCTGGTCTCTTCTCCCTGGTCCCTTTTCCCTGCTCCATGCCACAGGCCAGGCCTGGAAGGGAAGGTTGGGAAGAGCAGCCTCTTGTCCTCCTGGGCGAGCTTGCATATCTGTCCTTTTCTGTGACTGCAGCTAACTCCTTACCTGCGGTGCTCACTTTGGGGTCTCCTGATTGGAAGGAAGAGGAGGAAGAGATGGATCTTAGAATCCTTAAGGAATTGCGGCCTTTCTCGAACCCTGAGCTGGCCTTGACAGATGCCCTCCAGGGCCTCAGCAGCACTGACTGGTGAGGTGACCCCTTCTCTTTGTGCCCCATGGCCTGGGTGGGTGTGTGGTGGGGAGCAGGGCTGTAGGAGTTTGGAGAACAGCTTCTCCCCCCAAGCTGCCTTTTCCCCCCTGGGCCCTGGTACCATGGAAGGAAAAGCATCTATGCATGAGCCTGGGTACATGTGCACATACCAGTGCGTGGTGTCTTCAGTTTCCTCTGCATGCCCTAGGTTCCTGAGTGCCCCTGGGCACTGTTCTATGAAATGCCAGACCAGTGTGAATCTGGCTTCAGAATGTGGGGACCAAGAAGGTTGCAGCCCTTTACTTCTCTAGATCAAATTAATGCACCAATAAGATTCACTGTCTTAGTCGTGAGCGATGACAGAGTCCAGAATGTTCACAGAAAGCCCTCTTGGTCTGAAGTGTCTGCTTTGTGTCAGGGACTCAAACAGGTCCTGAATGGCTTTAGTTCTGGTACTACAGACCTGAAGACTGGCTGGGTGTCCTATAAGATGGCTTGTGTTAGCCAGCCATTGTGGCACATGCCTGTCATCCCAGCACTCTGGGAGGTTGAGGCATGAGGATCAAAGGTTCAAGTCCAGCCTGGGCATTTTAGTGGCTTAGAAAGACCCTGTCTCAAAAAGGCAGGGGGCCAGGCAGGCTGGGAATGTAGTTCAGTGTATAGGCACTGGGTTCATTTCCAGCAAACACACACACAAAAGTCTATGCCACATGCATGGCTAGGACATCAGGCCTGGGTGCTGCCCCAGGAAGCTCTGCTGCTGAGGGGATCTTACCCCTCTGTGGGGTGTGGGGGGGAGGCAGGACCCTGGTCTGCAGAGGGAGCAGCTGTGACAGGTCTGGCCTTGATTCTCAGGCAGATGAAGGAGAAGGGCCTGGTGAGCGTCCAGCGCCTGGCAGCTTGTCACCCGGAGGTCCTCACTGGGAGGCTGCACGATGTGTCCTTGGCAGTGACCGGGGAGGTGAGGCCTCCCCCACACCCCGTGTGCTGTTCCCCCAGCCCCCCTCCTTCCTCCACCCTCATACGTCCAGGTAGAAGGGGCTACCATTCTTCTCGGGGGAAACTGAGGCCAAGGGTTTCTTTATTCGTGGTCTGTGGGAATCGAAACACCTAGAATTCCATGTGTCCTTTTGTGTCACAGCCTCAACATGTCTGATATCCCAGTTGTCCTCTGGCCTCAAAATGTCTGAGGAGATAGACGTCCTGGGCCAGGTCCCTGGTCTGTCCCGAGAGCCCTAGTGAGATGCGCTGGGCATGGACGGCTCCAGCGGGGTTTGAGGGCTTGGACACAAAGGACTCTGTGGGCGCTGGGTGTGTTGTGGCTGTGCCTTCCCGCATGTGGCCTGGCCCGGGTCTTCCTCCGCCTGATAAATATCCTGTGCTGCCTTCTCAGAGTAGTTTGCAGATCAGCTGGACTCTTTAGAACGTGCTTTGAGGACTAAATGATCTCAGTTTCAGATGATGATGGTGGGATTCGTAATTTTGATGCTACAAAACAGGACTGTTGGTACAGAGCTGCTCTAGGGTCCTTGTTTTTGGTGTGACAAGGGGTGAGGGCTGGGGTAGTTCCATCCTCTGTGTGTCCCTGGGCCCTTGGCAGGGTCCAGCAGTCCTAGAGAGTCCCTCTCCTCCCTCTCTCCAAGGTCACCAACCTCCGCTCCAAGGTGTCCCGCCTGGCCATCAGAACCCTGGGAGACCTTTTCTGGGCTTTGAAGAAGAACATGGACCAGGAGGCTGAGGCGATTACCCGCTGCTTGCTGCAGAAGATGGGGAACACCAGAGAGTTCATCCAGCGGGCCGCCAGCTGGGCCCTGGGCGTCATGGTGGAGAGCGTGAGCCCTGCCCGCGCCCTGACGGCCCTCACCTCAGCGGGCGTCTAGTATGTGGCTGCCCGTTGTCTGAGGTGTGGGGGTGGTCAGGGGAGGCAAGGACTGGAGAGGGCCTGGGACTGGAAGGGGAAGGGAAATGTGGGAGACAGGGATGGGGCAGAAGGGAAGCAAGAAGGAAGGGTGCAGGGGGTCCCTCAGGATATCAGAGGGCCGGAGCATGCGCATGGCTTTCTCTTATGAGGGTTCAGGTGCTCTGCACCCTTGGCTGTGGGAGCAAGACCCTGCTTGCCTGTGGGCCTTCCCGTACTTTCCTGGGTGAGAACGGGGTGAGCTCAGCTAGAGAAGCAGGTGTGTTGTTCTGCTCCCAGGTCGGGGAAGTACATGGTGGCCATGGTGACATCCCAGGGGACAGGGTTGCAGTGCATCTTCGGCTATGCCCCAGGGGATCCTTCCCCTCCCATGGGAGCCCTGCATCTTAATGATGAAATCTGGGCCAGTGTGGAGGGCCAACCGCACAAACTGCTTTCTCCTGGGGAGAGGTGTGGGGCTGGGCTTGTTAGAGCCAGATTTGTTTCCTCTTAAATCAAAACCAAGCCAGATGCAAAACCAAAGGCATTTCCCAAGCCCTGTCTCTCCAAGAGCCAAATACCTCTTTGCCCCACTATAGAGATCCCTTTCTGTCCTTGTCACAATCTAAAAAATTTAGACTTGTAATCCCATGAAAAAATTGTTGGAATTCTAGCAAGTTAATTCCAATCTACCACTTCCAGTGCAGCCCACAATGAGAATAAAAACACTAAGGCATATTTACAGTCATGGGGAGCTCAGGGGGTCCTGAGTCTGGCCAGGATGAATATTCATCAGAACAAAGACCTTGGCCTAGGGCCTAACCTGGATTTTATTAATTCATGAAGAAGGGAGTAAGTAGAGGATGAGTGACTGTGAGAATGGCAGGAATTCTGTGAGTACTGTGAGCTGGGCTCGCTAGGAGGCCAGAAAGTATCTTGCGATACGCAGAGAAGGAAACACAGAAAGACCTGTCGGCATAGCACAGTTGAGGCAGAACTCAGTGTTTAGCAGGCTGGCGCTTCAGTTTCTGCCCGGGAAGTCATAGCCTCTTATCTTGTGGTGCGAATCCATTTGACAGCCCTGCAGTAGTAGCTCTGTATCCTGCTGGATTCAACCCTGTTTTGATGGGAGTCACAGGGCAGGGAAACAGGGACTATTGCCTGGCTTCAAAGATTACGCATCGGCACCTCAGCCATCCCTACCAACATTGCTTAGAGTCACCTGAAGGGAAAAGGAAATGGCTTAGCCAGCCCTGTGCGTATCAGTACCTGGAGACAGGGCCAGGTTTAACCAAAATGGAGATAATCGCTCTGTAGTCAAGGAGAGAGGTCCAGGTGGTCCTCCACGCCCTAGTGAGTCAGTTAGATGCATGGGGCTTCTTAGCAGACTCCAGCACCTGCCATGCCAGCCCACAGACCTTTGCTAATGGTACCGTGGGGTACCCCAAAGGACGGGGCTCTCCTGAGCTACATTGTCTGAGTTCGTATATGGGATTGTCACTTTGCCTCGCTGGGCCCCCATTTCTTCATCTGTAAAATGGGTCCAAGAGTGAGGTCATTATGTGGAGCCAATGAGCCGATTCGTGGGAAAGTGCTTGGAACAGTGCCTGTCTCTACCCAGAATTCACTGAGTGGTTGCTGTGGCTGAATTGGGCAAAATTAATAGTACTTCTGGGTTCTTCCTTTTGCCTCAGCTTCTTCACCTGCAAAATGATGGTAATAATAGCAGCTTGTGGAGTTGATGTGAGATAAGGGATAAAAGAAGTTCAGCACAGTGCCTGGCACAGAGCTCAAGGCCATTGGTCACTGTCAACAAGAACCAGGGTCTAGTGTCCCCAGGCCTGTGTGTTTGAAACTCTTGGGGGCCTTGCTGTAGTGCAGGTCTGCTTCAGCTCCAATGTCGCTGGCCCATGGACCACACTGAGCAGGGGACTCTGATGCCCTCTGTGTTCCACTGACATAGGACCCTGAGCAGAATGGGTCAGTACTTCCTGCTGCAGTGTGGACACAGTGTGTGACATTCTGATGCGTTTCTCTTCTCAGGGTTCAGATTCTACCTGTTGCAATGAATAAATCGCCCCATTCTGTTCAATAAACTTGCCTTAAGCTCCTGTGAAGTGTCACATACCTGCTAAGTCCCTCTGGAGAGGGAGACCGGTCCCTGTTCCCAGGGAACCAGCAGCTGTACCGGGACGGGGCTCCAGGGTGTCACATACATCCTTGGAACAAAGAAAGCAGCTCCTCAGATGCAGCAGCACTGAATTTTGCTGTGGGGCTGGGAAGGAAGAGGAGACACAGACTGAGAAGGATTTTCCCTGGGGTGGGACAGACCGGGAAGTGGTCTGGACAAAAGGCAGACTCAGGCTCAGGAAGGCCTCAGTGCCTAGCACGGGCTGTATTTGAGCAAGTGGCGTCACACAGCTATTCTTCCCTCGCAGTGTTCCTGTTGTCACCTTTAACCTCGTGATCAGGAACTGACTGGCCTTTCCTCCAAGATTCCCCAGCCCCGTGGGCCGGGGTTTTGGAGCCACGGCTGGCATGGAGCTTAGGTCTGTGGTCTACAGCTGTGATCTGTGCGTGCCAGCCTGGGGCTCCCCATCCCGACCCTGTGACTGACTCCTTGGGTGCGACTGGGTTTCCTTTCAGCCACCGAAACCCTTTAGTCCGGAAATGCACGGCCGAGCACCTCTCAGCTGTCCTGGAGCAGATCGGCGCTGAGAAGCTTCTCTCGGGCAGCAGGGACAGCATTGATGCGCTGGTGCACACTCTGGTGAGGCTGGCCCAGGACTCCAACCAGGACACCAGGTAGGTTGGAGCCAGAGTCCAGGACAGGCAAGGCAGCTGGCCAGCCCTGCGGGACCAGGCCCTTCAGCACAGCTTCCCTGGGCCATGCAAAGGATAGTGAGATGGACAGAAGCCATTTCTTCCCTTCCAGCTATTGTCCCATCTCTCTCCAGTGTCATACCAGGCCCGTTCAGGTGTGATCAGTGTCCCCTGCCTCCACTACCTCTCTTTCCCTTCTCCCTCTACTCGTGATGTTACTCTTGTCTCTACCCGCCCAGCCCCATTCTCTATAAGACCACTGAAGCATTTTCTCAAGGCGTTCCGTGATCATGGATTTTGTTATTATAGCTAAAGTGAGTAAGAAAAATTAAGCCCTTGTTATCTTGGAGCTCACCTCCTAGTTGTGGGAGACAGATAATAAACCAGTAAACGCTGTGGTCATTTTAGGGACGGGAAGGTAAGATGCAGCGAAGATGGAGGAGGACGGGAGGGACTGGCCGGCTGGCTGGAGGCCTCTCTGGGGATCGGGCCGTGCGGCCTGGGCAGGGGAAATGAGATGAGGCTGCTGGAGGGGGCCAGCTTGGTGTTAGAGGGAGAAGAGGGCGGGGCTGGGAGAAGGCAGAGCCATAGTCGTGGTGGCCAGGGACAGGTCACAGAGGCCTCAGAAACCAAGGTAGGGGTTGGGATTTGGGTTCCTGCAGTAGGAGGATTTTGTAGTAGGAGCATGAGGAGGAATTTGAAGATTTCAAGTGGGAAAATAATGGGGTCTGATGATCAGAGTGAGGACCGAGGCTAGCTTTGTTCGGGCCCTCAGTGGTGGGCAGGTTAACATCTCCTGTTTTTAGATGTGAGGGTGTGTGTCTCGTCCTCTGGCTCTAAGCCCACCCTGATGGCATCCACGCACACCCAGCAGGCTCTGGAGGCCACATTCCCATGTGTCCCCCCCTACCCGCTCTGCCTGCTCCGTTCTGTCATTTGCCACTGTGGAGAAGGGTGTTGTGTGTACCTACCTGCCCCGTACGAGTCTTGGCCCCCACAGAGCTGAGCTGGGGTTTCCCCTGATAAGCCACAGGTCGCACAGTGGGCGGAGGTGTCCTTACCCCGTGTGGCCGGTGGGGCTGGGGGTGTCTGTTGTCCTGCCCCCTGACTTCCCTCATACTGGCCGAGGTGCCCCCGTCGTTATGTGGCAGTATCTGGAGTTCTACTTTTTATCCGTCTAATGGTTTTGTAAAAGTGACAGTTTATTGTTTTCGGAGAGACTCTGCCCAGATGACTGGGTCTGGTTTTCTTCATATGCTTGTGAGCTGTTTGATTAACAAAGCCTCTCTGGGTGCTCAGTGGAGGTCTGACGGCAGGAGAGAGGGCTGGGTGGAGGAGGCCAGCGTGCAGGGGGCTATGGAAGGGGGCGGCTTTGGTTGGCACGAAGGCACAGCCCACGGCGTAGGGTGGTGAAGGCTTCAAAGAGAAATCAAAGATGCCGCTCGGGTTTTTAAAGAGAACAGCTGAGTGAGTGATTGGGCTGAAAGAGGCTACTGGTGGAGAGGAAGGCTTCTGACTGTTTATTTGTCTACTTCTTGGTAGGGGGTGGAAGTCAGGGCCTAATAGGATCCGGATTAATACCCTCTGCCGAGGTCCCTCCGACTTTGGACAATGCGGATTGTGTTTCATTTTCCTCTTTGGAGCCCTGTCCATCCCAGTTTGGTTTCTGGGTCCCTGGGGCTCTGGTTCATCCTCGCTGCCAGGGGCGGTGTCTCTACCCTGCCTGCAGTCTGAATGCAGGAGGCCGTAGAGTGTGTTCGGTCACTCAATCTCGCCCTTTTCTGGCTCTCCCCTCTCTTGGCTCCTCATTGGCAAACTTTGATGCTTCCCAGTCTCCTTCTCCAACCCTGTCCCTTTTTTGAAAAGTCAGCCCCCAATCTCTACTAACTCTAGAGGAACTGTCACCAAATATTCTATTGTTATCTCCGGGGAAAAGGGTCCCTAAAGGAACCCTTTGTGTATAAAGTCACCATTTTTTAAATTTTATTTTTATTTTTTTGGTACTTGGAAGGCAGCATTTTTTTTTTAAAGTCACCATTATTTACCAAGTCACTCAAGATGCAAGACAGGGACCCTAAGATACGTTTCCCCCACATGGGAAATTCAAAATCGACGCGTGTCTTATAGCCCCTCTCGCAGTCACTGTGGTCTGGGCAGTGATTACGACCTGTGTTTTACTATTCATGCATTTGCAATTTGGTTGTGGTGGTTCTAGTAGAAACTTTTCAGTTACATTTGCATGGTAGACACCAAGGTGTTCCCCTTTCTTTGTTTGCCAACATTTTCACTCATTTTCAGAAATCATTTTGAGAACTCTGCAGAGAACTGTTAAGTTTAATTACAGTGTTAAATGTCTTAGAAATACTATTTGGAATCAAAATGACAAGTTATGATGTGTGAGAAGAGGTATGGGCCTAGAATGGTATGACATAAATTAGACATCAAGGAAGCAAATACTGTTGAGGGAATGACCAAAATTCCACATTTGATTGTGAAGCAACCACCCAAAGCTTTACCAGACCTGAGGGGGGAAAACATACAAGTAACACTACCTTCTGGACACGGTTCAGTGTCTGAAAGGCAGTGGCAATTGTTATTTATTTTTTTTTTTTCTGTTTCTCTTTAGGGAAAAATAAAGTAATGGCGAATGTTACAATCAGTAGATTCTTAGGTCAAATGAAATATGTGAATTCTAGGTGCTTCCTGCTGCTCATCTGACCAGCCGCAAAATCCTGCAGCCTCTGTCCCGTCAGCAGCTCTTGAACACAGCTAACTTTTCTGATCCTGTTCTTCCGCCTTAGTGCAGGTCTTTGTCTCTTGCCTGGGCTGTGATGGTGGCACCCTAACTGGTCTCCTGGATCGCAGCCTTGTCCCCACCAATTTGCCCTCCACGCCACTGCCGGAGTGTGCGGATCGGGCCGTCGCTCAGGTCCTGTTGGCTACAGGCCTCAGCCCAGCTCTCCCTGGAGGGATCCTTCCTTCTCTCTCCATGAACCTCTGCCCGCTGTTCTCCTACTGCAGTGTAGGGGCCCCCAATGGCCCTGCTCCTCCTTCCTCCTCCCTAGTCCTGCCTATTTGTGAGCTCCTACTCATCCTGTGCATCCCCAGTCTTAGAGTCACCTCCACTGTAAACCCCTTCTGATTCCCTCCACCAGCTCCCCCTGCAAGCTAGGTAGAGCCGAGCACTCCCTCCTGCACTGTCCTATTTGTGTGCTTCCTCAGAATGCTTCTGGATTTCCCATTCTAGAAAGAAATCAGATCTATTTCAGTATAGCCATTCAACGTCATATGGGTAGTTAAACAGATGCTTGTGGAGAGTTTTAAATGACATGGAGGGAAATTTAATATGAATACATGTCATACATACAATTATGCTATCAACTGAAATGTGTGTGAATAGAATACAGATATAAGAAATATATATAAAATTCATTTTTGCAGTACTGGAGGTTAAACCCAGTACTTTTCATTTTTTTTTTTTTAATTTGAGGGTCTAAACTACTAAATTTTGCAGGCTGGGCTTGAACTTGCTAGCCCCCTGCCTCAGCCCCCCAAAGTGCTAGGATTATAGGTATTTGCAACCATACCTGGCTGAAAATATGGAAATCTATTTTGGTATCAGGAATTGAACTCAGGACTTTGTGCTTGCCAGGCAGGTGCTTAGGCTGTTGAGCTATATCCCCAACCCAGAAACCTTTTTTTATTATACACTTTTAAAAAAAATTTCATGAGAAGAAAGAAAAAAACAGAAAAATCAAGATCCAAACAAACCTCCAAAACAGCAACCAAAACAAAATGACAGCAACAACAGCAACAGCAAAAACAATAGCTCTATAGGTTTTCAAAACAAGGTGATAGGAATTTAACAATGGTTCTTACACTGCATGTTGTTATCTTCAAAATAGTTGCTCAGGTTACCAGAAACAGGAATAAAACAAAACAGTAAAATGAAACAAAACATTGGATTTCAAAAACGAGGCAGAAGGAAATGCCCCCAGTTGTCACAATGCACACTGCCATCCTCCAGATAGATGCCCGGACTACCAGCCCCAGGCCTGCAAAGTCACTCAAACAGCTTGAGGATCTAGCTATTCCTTTCACCTCGGTTGCTGTCCTCCCCTGAGTCCTCTGAAACAGCCAGGGGCTTATGGGCAGGGGCAGGAGTCTGAGCCCCTCTGGTGTCCCAGCCTGGGCACCGGCTGGCTCCCGGGAAGGCGGGCTTTGTCCTCTTGCTGAGGGATCTCCCCAGAGACTTTTAGTAGTAACTTTTTCTTGGTATCGTGAATGATATTCATCTTCTAGGAATCAAACTTTTATCTACGTAAGGATTGCTCTCATAATTTAACAGACTATTAAAAACTTTCCTCATTAGTTAGGAAACTTAGGTCAAGCTTTGGAGAAAATTTAGCACACACTTCTGTGGCTGTCCCCTCCATCCTGCTCCTTCTCCCTACGGCAGGTTTTACGGCCGGAAGATGGTGACTGTCTTGATGGCGAATGCTAAGTTTGACACGTTTCTGAAGCAGTCCCTCCCATCTCATGACTTACGGAAAGTCATGGCGGCCATCAAGCAGCGGGTGAGCTGGTGGGGTCAGAGTGGACTCTGCCACCCCATGTGTGGGCCGCTGGAGTGGGGACTGGATTCTCCCAGTCCTGCGGGGCAGGGTAATGTGGTTCTGTCCTCTGCCCTCCTACCTGGTCCTACCCTCATGACTTATGTTCCTGAGCTCCCTAGGCCTCCACGCCTTCATCTATTCAGTGGGGATCTTGGTCTCTACCCCAGCTACTTCCTGGGTTCTGGAAGGCTCAGCTGTGACCTCTGGGGCTTTCTTATTATTCCTCTTGTTAATGCTTTTACTGGAATGCTGAGCAGTTCCCTAGAAGGATGTTCCTTTTATCCCAAGTTCTGCATATTTTTTTCAAGGGACTAGAAGATAACCATGAGCTTCCATCTGCCAAAGGCCGCAAGGTGTCAAGGAGTCTGGTAGTGTGTGAGAACGGACTGCCCACTGAGGAGAGGTATGGCTGCTCTTGTCTCTCCAGGCCTCCATGTCCAAACCTGCCTGCAGATGCATCTCGCTTCCCCAAGGCCAGGGGTGGATCCAGGGTGGATTGTGGATTTGGGCTGTGGCTGAGACCTACTTGGTTCTATGGTATGAATGGATGGATTTATAGGCAGTGCCCTCCACCCACATCTTGGGCAGACCGAATCTTGGACTTGAGAACATTCACCAATAGAGTTGATTCCTAGAGTCTTGGCCACAGGAGTTCCATTCCATTATGGTAGGTGAGAGGTGGTATTGGTCAGTCAGGCTCCCAGTCTGCACTTAGAGCAGCAGATCCTTTAGCCATCAGCATGACCAGTCTGGGACTGGTCTGAAGGCAGAACTAGAGCACAGATGGACTAGAAGGTCTAGCAGAAGGGCTGGAGGGTGGTGCTCAGGACATCTAGAAACTGAGCGGGAATCCAATGGTCACTCCTGTGTTTAAATTTTAAATCCTTTTGCAGTATCTTGGGGTGATCATATCTGGCTCGTTAGAAGGGCACCGGCTAAGCCTCACCCCTGCAGTAGTGACTCCTTGTTCTATCCCTCTCATCCTCAGCCAAGCCGGAGCTCTGCACGCTCTCTCCCTGCTGTGTCTTCCTCTGTGCTGCCCAGTCTTCACTTAGAATATGCTGCTGATTCTACAGGAGTCAGCTCCCCTGTCACTTTCCCTGAATGGCTCTGTGCCCCACATTCTCAGAGTGGAGGGCTGCTCTGTGTTCTGTGTAACTCGCCTCCCATTGGTCCATGAGCTCCTTAAGGCAAGACCAAGGTAGTTACCTCATTGTCAGTGTGCAGCACAGCTCTCGGTAGGCAAGAGCGTGGGATGCAGGAATGAATGGCATTTGGGTGGTGTCGGGTCCTGTCAGGCAGGACCTTGGTGCAGAGCATGAACTCAGGGACCCTGGCTTTGAACCAAGGCAGGGAGACAAGAGGTCTGTCTGTATGGAGCTGCTCTCATACTGGCTGGAATGGCCAGAGGACTCTGATGAGCATGTGGTCAAATGTCAGGGAACAGGGCTTCTTAACATTTCCCCAGAGCCTGGGCAATGTCAGCAGGGCTTAGCCAGCCAGGGGCAGGGTACCGGTACCAGGGAGAGGGTAGGGGAAAGGACTCCAGGATTCCCAAGTCAGTGTCCCCATGCAGCAGGTAGAAGAGAACTGGCTGTGAACTGAGCCACGGTGACACAGTTGTCCCTGCCCCACCTGCCAGTGAGAGAGAGTGCAGGGCAGGAGATGTGGTCATCTCTTAGGGCTCTGCCCCAGGGCTCAGACCCTCCTTTCCCCTAGACTTGGGGCCAGTGGCCGGCGGCTGGTGCTGCACCCCTCCCTGCGGGGAGGTGCGGGAATAGCTGAGCAACTCCGAGAGCTGACGAGGCTGCTGGAAGCCAAAGAGCACCAGTCACGGATGGAAGGTGTGGGGCGGCTCCTTGAGCAGTGCAAGACCAAGCCGGAGCTCATCACGGCCAACCTGGTCCAGGTGAGTGGCCTCACCTCTGCCTCTCGCCTGTTTCTCCCTGGTGGGCGCAGCTTCAATTTGGGAAACTCTGAGCCAGGTTGGATGTTGTGCCGGAACTCTCAGGGCAGCAGGAGCCAAA
Organism: Hydrochoerus hydrochaeris; assembly: GCA_004027455.1. Taxonomy (NCBI): domain Eukaryota; kingdom Metazoa; phylum Chordata; class Mammalia; order Rodentia; family Hydrochaeridae; genus Hydrochoerus; species Hydrochoerus hydrochaeris. The sequence continues at coordinate 57,644 of PVLA01008118.1, forward strand.
AGCCTGCCTGGATATGGTCAAGGGGCCGGGCGCACCTTGGAAAGCTCGGAGGCTCTGGGTCTTTTGTCCCTTTGGCAGATTTGGGGTGGACTCTTGGTGTTTGTTCTCTCAATAGGTCTTCGATGCTTTCATCCCGAGGCTTCAGGATTCCAACAAGAAAGTAAACCAGTGGGCGCTGGAGTGCCTCGCCAGGATGATCCCCCTTCTCAAGGACAGCGTGCACCCCACGCTGCTGTCCCTCATCACTGCTGTTGCAGACAACGTCAACTCCAGGAACTCAGGGACAGCCACCGCCGCTGTTGCGGTGTTGGACGCAATGATGGAGAGCCTGGGTGAGCACCCCACTGCGTCCCCACTGAGCTCTGGGATGTACCTGGCTCCCAAGTCACCCCACTGCATGTGCATAAAATGGCGAATGACCCTGGTTGGTTCATGGGCCAAATATTTCTTCAGAGGCTGCTCAGGGCAGACATTGGCATCCCGGGGTCTCTGGGGCCCTTGGCCGGAGGCTTCTCCGTGTCCCATCCACCTGGGCACTGGGTGGTGAGGAGGGGCAGTGAGGGCGGAGATGACCTGGTCTGGCCTCCTCATGGCTGTTCCGGGGAAATGGCTCCCCTGGAGCACACGGCCTCTCAGCAGGTGAGTGAGGAGTACCCGGCAGGGGTGAAAGGGCGAAGGCCTGGGGCTGGGTGGGAGGGAGGATGGAGGGTTGGCAGGGGGGACTGAATAAAAAAAAGGACAGAGCTGTGGAGGGGACATCAGGAAAAGCAAGGGCCTCTCCCCTCCTCGTGAGCTTTGTTGCATCCCATGCCGATTCTCCAGCCTCAGGTGGAATTCTCAGGGCATCTACGTGTGTCCTTCCCCCTCTGTAGGTGATATTTGGTGTATCTAGTATAGAGATGAAAGTACACCGGGAAGGCAGTACAGTCTCCCAGCTGGCAGACTGATGAGTTTTGCAGAAAGCCTCACCTCCGTGGGAGGAGCTCATGATCTGAGCATTTGGCTTCATTTGCCCCGCAGCTGTCTGTCTCTGCTGGCACAGGGCCTGTCTTGCTTCTAGCGTCACAGACCATCCCATGGCAGGGCTGGGACACGCTTCTTGGCGCGCTCTCCCCTCCCCCATCTCCCTGCCGCAGCAGCCCGAGCCCAGCTCCTAGGGCTGGTACAGCAGCTGTGTCCTTGGCAGAGCCACCCGGAGGAGTTATAGTTACAAATCAAAGCCCTGGTCAAGCCCATCTCTGCCTTTTAAGTTCATAAATATTGTCAATTTCCACTTTTCATCTCAGAAGGAATTTATGATTTGCTGAGTTTGTTGCTGCTAGAACAAACTATATAAATCCAGCGCTAAATTATGGTTTGTTCTCAGCGCTGCTCTGGGTAAGTGAGATTGCTGTTGCCAGTAACTAAGGCTCTTGGTAAATCACCATGGGCCTTGGATTTACTGGGAAAGCTGGCACAGAGCAGAACAAGGTTTAGATGTTTGAGGAGGTTGAGCACCATGTCTAATGAGAGGAGCTTTAACCCTTCCTTCCCCAGGGGCTTCAGCTTCTGCGCTTTGCCATCAGGCCAGTCTCCTTGGGCATGGTGCAGCCTGGAACTTGCGGCTACAGAATCTGTTGTCTGCCATGGTCATAAGGTTGCCTCTACTTGGGCCCATTCTACCCATCTGGGCTGGGCACCCTGGAAAGCAGAGGATTTGGGGATGGTCTGAGTATCTGTCCATTTTCTACTGCTGTAACAAAATAGCAGAGGCTGAATACTTTAGAAAGAAAAGAGGTTTTCTTAGCTCACAGTTCTAGAAGTCCAAGAGTGTGTTATCAGCTTCTGCAAAGCTCCTGTGGTGAGAGCCTCATGGCAGATGGCATCACAGTGGTGGGAGTGGACAAAGACGAGATTCCATGGTGAGACAGGAAGTCAAATCGGGTAGAGGCTGGCTCATGCTTCTCTTTTTATAACGACCCACTCTCATGGGAACTAACTCATTCCTCCAGCCATGAGCCCAGTGACCTAATTACTTCCCTGTAAGTCTCCTCTTAGAGGTTTCTCCACCTTCCCATTTTTCCACACTGAGGACCAAGCTTCCAACACAGGAAGGACCTTAAGGGGAACGAACCACATCCAAATCCTAGCAGCCATAAATCCCTGGCTCAAGGCTCCTGTGGTGCTCATGGGGTGGAGCACACTGTTTCAGAGCAGGCGCGGTAAGGAGCTCTCTGGGCCAGATGGCTTTGCTGGTGCTGCACCCTGTCAGTCCAATCAGCAAAAAAGGAAAGTGGTGGAAAACATCCTTAGCTATGCAGGGGTAAGCTGCAAGCTGGAGGGGTTTAGGGTAGACCAAGGCTTCATCATTGCTACCAAGTTGTCCCCAGGAATGGCTCTCATCTGTCCGGAAGGATCTAAGCCCAGGCCACAGGGATAAAGGGATGCAAATAATTTAGCTTGCTATTTCCTGGGGGACTGGGCGGGGGTTAACTGTGGAGTGGGGGGCAGTTGAGACAAGAGAGAAGGGGCACAGCCTTCCCGGATCACTCAGGATAGGCCTAGTGGTTCTAGTGGCTTCTTTGGGTAGGGACAGTGGGGGAGCTTAGCACCCCTAGGCCCCTCCTGGAAGTGGCTCTGAGCAGGTTGAGAGAGGGCACTTTCTTTGACCCTGCTTCTTCGTGCCCTCCTGGGGATTCTGGGCTCCAGAACTGGTTAGTGCTATGAAATGCTTGAACGTAGAAAGCCACAAAGCTTTGGCTCAGCATGTTCTGTTTGTTTCTTGCTAATTGTGTGGCCAAGGTGATCCAAAACCATATTGGATGAGGTCATCAGACCATCTTCTGGCACAAAGTCCAGATGGCAAAAACCCAATGAGAGGCTGAGGCGCCTGTGTAGGTGCCCTCTAAAGAGTCCTCTTGATTCTGGAAGTGAGCACTAAGGAGACTCCTCAGCCCAAACCATCTCTCCTAATTCCCTGATTTTCCTGAGAATGGGGGGGTGGTGGCTGAGAGAAATGTTGGTTGGCAGAGCAGCTAAGGATTTCTGCTACTGTCCTTTTTGGGGGGACAGTGAGAGAAGAGATGTCAGATAGCTTACTCCCTGACTTGTGCCATTTGTCACTGCCTGCCTTGAGGTCTCTCCAGGCTTCAGGCTTGGTGGCATCCTTCTGTCACCAAGAACTTCTGATTTCAGGGATATTATTCTGAGGATTAACTAAGTTTCTGATCAGACTGGTTAACCCTGTCTTTGTCTTTGTGCTCTGTCGCTGGGTTAGTTACAAAAGAAACTTCCCTGCAGGCTGCTGAGGGCTCAGCCTCAGCCAGGTGACCTTCTCACTTAGGTTCTTCAGAGCCAAAGGGAGCTCTCTTAATTTAGCCCAGCTCCTGCCAGTGCTGGAGACAGCAGATAAGCTTGGATTTGGCTTCAGGTCTACTTCTGCTATTTTGCTCTCTGACTTTAAACTCATTACCTTGTGTAAATCATATGACCAACATTATATTGTCAACGGAAATAAAAATTCACCACGATGCTTCTGTTACACTGACTGCTTTACATATCTCTCTTTTTTTTTTGCCTACACAAATACATATTTCTCTAGTTAAAACGATCATGTAAGTACAATTTTGAGTCTGCTTCTTTACCACTGCTCACTTTCTCACGCTCTTATGCATTCTTAATTTTTAAAATATAAAGTCTATTTTGGCACTGTGCAAGTCATAGCTATTAATGAGAAAATGGAAAAAAGGAAGCATTTGAAAAGAAAAAAGCCTCACTTCCGTGCTTGAGTCCCAACTGCTAAGAGAAACCATTATCAGCATTTGGCATTCATTTTAGACTTTTTTTTTCTGTGCATATTTGTACACGTAGTTGGCACCATAAATTTGACTTTGCATTCTGCTTTAAAGAAATCAGAGAATGAACATTTACGTACGATTACACTCGAGTCGGGGCCAGGGATTTAGCTCAGTGGTGTAAGCACCTGCCTGGCAAGCGCAAGGTCGTGGGTTCGATCCCCGGTACCAAAACAAAACAACAACAACAACAAAAACAAGGAATACGATTACACTCGAGTCACCCTTAGCAGCTCTGTCCTGTGGCTGTTCGCATGTTTCGGCGTAGGTGGATCATGCCCTGTCTTTTCCTGGGCTTGGTGGCCATGGGGGCTGTGGCATCTCATAACTTACTGAGTATTATGCTTGTTGTGGGGTGGCCAGTTCAATTCCGGTTTCTTTATTGTCACTATCTGTGCTGTCGTTTTTGTTAGTTTTGTTTTTTTGTTGGTTCCGGGGATTGAATTCCTGGCCTCGAGTTTGCCAAGTAGGCAGTTCCACTGCTGAGCTAAAGTAGGGTTTTTGTTTTTTTGAGACTGGGCTTTACTAGATAGTTCAGGCTGACCTTGAACTCATTACATGTAGCCCAGACTGGCCTTAAATTGGCAGTGATTCTGCTGTCTCTGTCTCTCGAGCACTGAGATTACAGGTGTATGCTAGCACATCTGACTTTATAGTTTCTTAAAAGCTCTTTACTGGCTTCCCGGTACAACCAGGATAATCTGGTGGCCACAGAGTTTAGCTGGTTGGAACAGATGTGAAGTCCCCTAGACCTTGCTCCTACTGTAAAAAGGTGAGGCTGGGTCAGGAAAACAGGGCCCGGGGCCTACCAGCCAGTGGCTCCTTCTCCCCATTGTATGGCTTTTAAGATATTCTCTTCACTACAAGGATACTTTGTGCCTCCTTGTAAGGCAGAAGACGAGACTGTGTAAACTCAGGCTAGCACCGATTCTAAACTTTCAAAAGTTAAGTTCCGGCCTCCTGACTGGTTTCTCTAGCATGAAGCATGCTGGGATTTCAGAGAATTTTAGGGTAATAATCACAATTATAACAAAAATAGCTGTATTTCCATGCTGATGACATGCTCTAGGCATGATGTTAAACATTATGCTAATCATTTAATCGTTCCAGCAACTCGGTGAGAAGGTCCTAGGATCATCCTCATTTTATACCCCAGTAATGGGGCTGGGGATTTAGCTCAGTGGCATAAGCACCTGCCTTGCAAGCAGGCGGTCATGAGTTCGATCCCCAGTACCAATTAAAAAATTACCTAAGTGACTATATTTATACCTGAGTAAACTGAGACACTGAGACAGTAAGGGCTTGTCCACTATGACGTAGTAAGATGTGGAAGAACCGGATTAGGCCTAGATGGTCTGCCCTCAGAGCACAGACTGCTGATCAGAATGCCTTATTGGTTCTCATTAAATCTGAGCATGACCTAAAAGTTGAGCCTTCACTTAGAATCAGCCACAGGAAGACCGTCGGTCAGCTGCCTGGGTTTAGCACACTGAGATTGGTAAACCAGCTTGGGAAAACTTGTTTGGTTCTGATACCAGCCTGTCTTCCACAAGCAGTTATCAAGCGCTATTGTGAACCAGATGCCCTCAGACCAGGGTCTGTGGGATGTACATTTTCAAGAGCTACCCACATTTACTTCGTTCTGGCTCTGAGCTGGGGCTAGACTGGGCATTGTAAGAGGTGATCCAGGAGAAATTCTCTGTCTTCAAATGTGAATTCATCTAGAATGATGGTGTGTGTGTGTGTGTGTGTCTGTGTTTGTGTGTGTAACAAACAGAAGCACCTGGAAATAATAAGACAGGTGATATCATAAAATCTGTTCTTAAACAATGACAACTTTACCAAGACACTCTGAGGCCATTTCTTGCTAAGTGCAATATTCTAGAACCAGATGTGTCTTTCATGTCCTTGAACAAATTAAAGACTCTTTGTTGCCTTGCGGATGGAGCTTTTGCCAACAGCAGTAATACACATGTGCATTTTCTCTTCTGTGTCTCTCATGGGTCTCAGGAAGACAAAAGGCAAGCAGGAATTAGTTCTTAGCTAGATTTGTGGTCATGTGGGAAACATGGAGCTGTGATATCACACGGTGGCCCTGGGAGAGGTGGCAATGTTTGGAAAGAGCTCCTCCGGCTGGTCCAAACTGTCCCCTGTGGAAACTAGTCTGGCCTTGAGATGTTGGTTCCCACAGCCTCGGTGCTCTGGTTTGAATGTCCCCTCTAAAACTCATGCTGAACTGGGTAACCATGGGGACAGGATTAAGAGGTAATCCTCTTAGTCACTGAGAGGTGATTAGATCAGGTGATTAGGGAGTAGATTAATGATGTTGCTGCGGGAAGTGGGTTATTGTGGGGGTAGGTTCCTGGTGAAAAGAATGACTTGGCCCTTTCTGTTTGTACAACACACACTCGTTTGTCTTTCTGTCTTCCACTGCCGCTGCCATGCTCTAGAACCCTGAACCAGATAAACTTGTATTGTTTATAAATGACCCAGATTGTGGTTTTTCTGTTATGGAAGCAGAAAATGGACTCAGGCACCAGGGTGTACTTGCTGGGCTGCTTTGGGGATAGGGTTTGAGCCTCCCACCCTCCACCCCTGACAGGTGCAGGCAAGTCCTGCAGCCACACCCCTGAAGGAGGCCTCCGGTTCCTTGATCCACCTCCCACTGAACTGTGCCATGTCTGCTCTGGTTGCAAAAAAAGGGCCAGGACCTGGGCGTGCTGCGGCCTCTGCAGTTTATGGCATGGGTACTGTGGAGACAAAAGCAGAGCCCTTGGGCCTGGGGAATTTGCAAGGTTAGCACAGTTTTCTCAGAAAGAGGCAGCTTTCCTCACTTTGTGAGGAACACAGGTCTCCAAATTTAAACAGTCTGAGAAGCCAGAGGATGCACCTAGAACGGGGAGGAGAGAGCAGCTTCTAAATCGGTACACACGGGGTCCTGCAGTTAGCTTCAGAAATATAGCCCATCAGGCCGGGAACCTTCTGCCCCTGACCCTGCCTGCGTGTGATTTCGCCATGAGCAGTTCATGTCTGTAATAAACACTCAGGCTGGTGCTCTCTGAAGATCCAAGCTAGGGTACGCTCACTCTTAGTGCTTCACCCATGGGTGCGGCTAGGTAGCTGGGTGAGCTGAGCTCCTGGGTGTGACTGCAGGGCCGGTAGAGCTGGGCAGTTGGAGTTGAAAAAAAAATTTTAAAAAGTTGAAAAAAAGAAGCTCAGTTATTGAAAAAATTTTTAAAAAAATGAAGAAAAGCTCAGTTGTTGAAAAAAAAATGAAACAAACTCAAGATGGGTGCAGTGGCACAGCCTGTAATCCTACTTCTTGCGGGGCTGAGAAAGGATGGTTCCAAACTCAAGGCCAGGCTGGGGCACTGAGCGCGAGTCTCAAAATTTAAAAGGAGGGTTGGGGATGCAGCTCAGCGCTAGAGCAAGAAAAATAGAGGAGATAGATTCAAAGCCCCACTTTCCCCTAAACCTCCTGCAAGGTGAATTGGGGCACGTGAGGCATGTGGTGAGGTTACATATAAACTGTTAAGGGGTAATCATGCCCCCTCAACCTGGAGATCCCTTCTGATGTCCCCCACCCCACCCTGAGCCAGCTGGATGAGTCTGTCCACACAGGGTGACCAGTTGTCCCGGGTCCCTGATGCACAGACTGTCACTGCTGGAGTGGAGGGAGCCCCTGACAGACCAAGGCAAGATTGTCACCTTAGTTCCAGACCTTGGGCTACAGTTATAGCAGCCTGGAGTTTCCCACCAGGGCCCAGGTTCAAGTCTAGGGTGTCTGTCTGTTTTTCAAAGGAGTCTTCTTGGGAGGGGCGCAGGTAAAGGACCATGTCTTAGTTCCCAGCTCCATGCCCATGACATAAAACTGGTTATTGTGGAAATAACTGCCCGGCATGGATGCATTCCATGGTTAGACCACAAGTTCAGGCTTGGAGCAGAGCAATAACTTCTGAATTCTAAGCCCAACTGTTTTTTTTATTTTTTTTTATTTTTTGGTATTGAGGATTGAACCCCTGAACCCAGAGCCTTTTCACTGAGTTATATCCCCAGTCTTTTTAATTTTGAGACAGAGTTTCACAGAGTTGCTAAGTTACCCAGGCTGGGCTTGAACCTGTGGTCCTCCTGCCTCAGCGTCTCAGAGTACAAAGTGCTACTATGCCTGGTTCTAACCCCAACTCTTTGATGAAAAAAATTTTTTTTTGATCTTTTTGAGACAGGGTTTCACTATGCAGTTCAGGCTGGCCCTGAGCTCACTTTGTAGCCCAGGCTGGTCTTGAACTCACAACGATCATCCTGCCTCAGCCTCCTGAGAAAGTGTGCCACCATGCCTGGCTCTATTAAATTTTTTTTTTTTTTGTACCAGGGATTGAACTCATGACCTTGTGCTTGCCAGGCAGGTGCTGTGCCTCTGAGCTATATCCCCGGCTCTCTTTGTTGAATTTTGTGTGACCATTGATCAGTATTTCAGTGTCCTTTACAACTATAAATATATCTATATGCTCACATATGCATTCACCATCTCTATCACCTGTCTATCCATCCATCTATCCATCTATCTATCCATCTATCTGTCTGTCTGTCTATCTGTCTAATCTGTCATTGTTCATCTATGCTCTTTTGTCCCAAACCCCATGGAAACTTTGAGAATTACAGGAGTATGAACGAGACCCGTGGAAGTAAATGGAGCTTGTTGGGAGCCAGTCTCTCTTCCTCAAACACCCTGCGTCCATTCGCTCTCCGAAGTGGCCCCACCGTGGCCAGGAGGAGTTGAATGAGCTCCCAGGGGCCTCTTCCTCAGGAAGGTGTGTGGGCCCTGGCGCAGGAACTTGGCCCGAAGCCTCACGGCCCCTTATCTCTCCATTTCTTGCAGATCACCTCTGCCTCCTCCAGGCCTTTGTGGGGCGGGTGCGCTTCCTGAGCGGCCGTGCGGTACTGGACATCACAGGACGCCTGTCAGGTGAGCACCCCGTCCCCACCAGCTCTGTCCTCTCCTGCCATGTGCTTTCGTAGGCCTGAAACAACCCCCCCCCAGATCACTGAAAATTTTGATCGTTTACTCTTTGTGACAGTCTCCACCTTTCCAGAACAACAACCTTTTCTTTTTGGCCAAAGGAGGCAGGAATATATATAAGCAAATAGTTTTAAGAAATCATGATGCATTTCTTCCTTTTTGTGGAGGGGGGCTTCTGTAGCCCATTGAGTGCCTCTATGTGAGCCAGAGAAAGTGTCCAGAAATGCTGTCTCGTGAGGGCCCGGCCTGTCTGGCAGACAGCACCGTTGTGAGAATTAGCAGCTGCCCTTTCTGTGGCCTGGCCAACCGGGCACTGGCTGGTTTTCAACTCCACTTGGCCCTTGGCTGGGTGCTGTCTGGCCTGGGTCTCTCTGTAGCAGATTTGAAGAGGAAAGATGACTCTTAGTAATCTGATTTCTCCTTGAGTCTGCAGAACTCTCTAGTGGTTTCATTCCAGATCAGTGGCAGCATGGAAAGGGTCCAGGCTTTGGGGCCACGGGCCCATCTCTCATCTACCCACACTGGCTTCGGGCTGAGTTTTATCATCCTTCTTGCTTGGCAAATTCTCCTCCCTGTCTTGGAAAGGCCCCATCTCTGGAGGAGGCAGGAGGATTTGGTCTCTCCCCAGGACCCCAAAGGTTCCCCTAAATAGCGTATGGATCATGCCATGTCCCTAAACTTGAGGAGCTCCTGAATGGCCTTCATGCCTTGGGTCACTTAACCCTCAAAAGAAGGATGTGGATTCTATGAGTTTCTTTGTTAAAAGAGAAGATTGGGCGCAGGAAAGTTAAATCCCCAAGATCCCCGGCCAGTCACCTAGATTTGTCTGCAGGAGATTGGCTGCTGTAATGTTAGGGGAGTCCTGGGGTGAGAACTGGGCCATGGTACTAAGACCACTCAGGAGACTGGCTCTATTCTCTGAGAATCAGTATTCTCTGAGGGAAACCCTCACTTGTCCCCATGAAGGTGATTCGGGGGCCCAGGATGGGGACAGCCTCATTTTAGATTTTTTATTCACTGTAATCTTTCTTTCTTTCTTTCTTCTTTGAATTTGCTTCCTACTTCTAAGATACCTCAGAAGCAAGAGATCTCTAGAGTTCTTCTGCTACCTTGGTGTTGGCTAGGAGCAGAGGAGGAAATTTCCTTTGACACTAAGCGTAGACTGATAATAGCACAGCTTCACAGGAGTAAGTCTTTGGCTAATTACTCCAGCCGCCCTTGAAACTTGAGTATAATGGGAGGGTTTGCACCCTCGTGATGGCTCCCAGAAGGCCTTCTGTGCTTTTGCTGACTTGAAAGACTCACCCAACCGGCGAAGGGAAGGGACCTCCACACGCTTGCACCTGGGGGCTGTGATTCTGAGGCAGCCGAGTTCTGTCAGCCAGGAAGATGTGAGCAGAGAGGGGAGCGTGGGCTGTGATGTTGAGCTGCGTGGGGCTGCTCCTCCTCCAGGGATGGAGTTGTCAGGGGACTGGAGTCCGTGCAGCTCACTGCTGGGTGTGTGGGGAGAGAAGGCAGAAGGTAGGACAAGATAGGGAAGGAGGTTCTGTTAGGGGCAAGTGAGCCTCCTTGGTGGGGGAGATTGTTCTGACCTTCCCTCCCCCATTTTTATTGTGTTAAAATCCATGTAAACTAAACCGTCTGACCATTCCCAAGTGTAAACCCAGTGGTATTGAGGTCCTCATGGCAACTCCATAGTCCAACCTTCACCACTGTCCATTGCCTTTCATCTTGCAAAGCTGAAGCTCTGTCCCCATCAAACAGTGACTCTCCATACCCCCCCAGCCCCTGTAACCACCATTTTCCCTTCCATCTCCAATGAGACTGACTATGCTAGTTACCACAGAGAGGTGGATGCCTACAGTGCTTGTCCCCGTCTTGTGACTGATTTATTCGCCTCAGTGTGATGTCCTTGAGGCGCGTTCATGCTGCTGTCTGTGTCAGCACTTCCTTCTATTTAAAGCTGAGTGATATTCCCTTGTACTGTGGGCCACATTTTGTCTATTCATGCATCTGACAATGGACCCTTGTGGTGCTTCTGCCTTTTGATTCTTGTGAGCACCACTGCTATGAACATGGGTGCACACGTGTCTCTTCATGGTCTCACATTTTTTTCTGCGGGTGAAACTTCATGGAGATGTTGGAAACCTTGAGTTATTGTTGTTTGGCGTAGGTAGTTGATCGGGCTTGTTTGGGTCCCTCTGTCCCTTCTTGGTGCTCCTCTTCTTAAGCTGCTTCATTCCCCATTTGGGAGCTGGGGACCACTGTCTGCCTTTCTGGTAACTGTGTTCCTCCTGGGCAGCCTGTGTCAATCACAGAGAATGCAAACCTCAGCCCTGTCTAGCCAGTGTGCCTGTTTCTGTCAGTATATAAGGCTGTTCAGAGCCCTTCTGCTGTGGGAGTCTTCCTTACCCTGGGTTTGCTGTGACTGGGTTGACCCAGATGGTACCACCTGCCTTCCCAGCAATCACCCTGGCTTCTGAGAATTCTGTGACCCCTGGAGGTCCTCATGGCAACTCCATAGATTGAGGTGCAGGAATCCTGGTTATTCCCAGCAGTCAACGGTTACATCATGGGAAATGCCACTGAGAGTGTCAGGCTGAACAGAGAGGGGACCCAGGGCATCTTGTCTGGTTTCCCATGGTCCAGGCTGGCTCTGAAAGCAAAGGGACCCCCTGGGCACTTGGGGCTTGGACGGTTTTCAGCTGGTGAGAGTAGGATGACTGAGTGTTCCAATAAAATAAAGCAGAGCTTGGGATTGGACTCTGAGATGTGGGAACCCTAGAGGTGGGGGTGCCGCACAGTGGGAGGCTTTGGAGTCAAGGCCCATTTGGCCTCTGTCCTCAGCACTGCCCTTATGAATGCAAGCTCCTGGGTGAGTCTTGCTTTCCTTCCCTGTAGAATGGGTGCATCCTTCCTCTTCACAGCTACCACGAGCATGAAACAAAGCCACACCATCCGTCTCTGGGCCCCTGAATTAATGGTTTCTGGAGAGAGGCCCAGCCTGATTTCTCGGCCCTCCGAATCAACACCGCTCTCACTGTTGTGTGCCTTCATCACCCCTTGCCCTCTGGCAGGACGTCAGGCAGCATGGCCCCCTTGTAAAACTGGCACCATTAGCTCTAACGTGCTTAGGGTGACTTGGCCACAGTCTCCCGGATGACCAGGGATAGCCACTTACCCTGGCTGGCTGCTGGGTGTTCTTGGGTTGATGGGGTTGGGAGCTTTGGACAATCAGATCAGGGGTCCATCGCTAGCATGGAGGGCGTGTGCAGAGCTTGGTGGCTGGCAGACATGGCCGTGGCCTGTGCAGCTGCTCTGTGGTGAGTTTTGACACCTGGATGCTGGGGAGGCCTTTTTGTACTTGTCGCCTGCTAGCTGTCTGATGTGCACAGTGTCTCACCGGAGAGCTTCTCCTTCGCTCCTTGTACATTTTTCTCTGTATTTGCGTGGACATCACCTGAAGGTGGACCCTCGATGTATATTTATTAAATCTCTAACAATCTCAAGAGCTTGATTCACCATTATTATTTTTACTTTATAGACAGAAAAGGCTCAGGAAGGTGGGGTGTCCTTTTCAGGTTCACTTGGCTCACAGACAGCAGAGGGAGGATCATAATTGGGGCATCAGTCTCTTTTCTCTCCTCTGGGCAGCAGGGACCCTCTGTGACAGTCAGGGACCTCGTGCACTTTTGCCTTTGCTTACCCCTTTTCCTACGAAACAATCAAATTGTATTGATCCAAACATGAATATAAACCAGGCCAGATATGTGCATAGTATTTCTTTTGCTTCTAACAGAAATTAAAACGTGTTCATAGGCTGCTAAATACATTACAAGCCTCGGGTCCCCTGCCGGGCTGCGGGGCTTTGGAGGTCAGTGCTGGTACCTCAAGAAGGGGTAGAGGGAGGGGAGATGGTACCCAGCTCCAGTAATCCTCTGCTTTTTCTTCCTGACAGTGCTGGTGGCCTCGGTTTACCCTCGGAAACCTCAGGCCGTGGAGCGCCATGTCCTCCCTGTCCTTTGGTACTTCCTGGACCACATGACTGGCAGCGGTATCCTGCCAGGGCGCGGCGGGAATGTCCGAACGGTGGTGGGCCGGCTGTCCAAGACCCTCCAGCAGCAAATGGGTACCCGGCTGCAGGACTTTGCCGCTGGCCAGCCAAAGCAAGTCCTCAGAATGCTCCAGGAACTCTTAAACACAGAGTCCCCGGGAGGCAGCCACAAGGTCAGCGACAGAGGGACACCACCTGACAGCTAGATGGCTGGCTGTGCCTGTTCCCTTCAGCGGGGTTCAAGAAAGGGCCTGAAATAGGCAATGACTACTTTTTATCTTATTTTATTTTTATGATGGCATAGTATCCCCCCCTTAGACTTCTGGATATATAGAGTTTATTTTGAAGAAGTAGCAATAAAAGAACTACTTATTTTTCTAAGGTTTTCTTATCGTGTATTTTTGTCACCTCAGAGAATTTTCTAGAAGGTAGGGTCGCAAAGCAAACAAAACATGACAAAAACAAAACTTGTCTTAGATGAGACTGAGAGGAAGGGCTAAGGAGTAAAAGTGCTGTGTCCACTCAGGGGTAGAGTCCCCATCCGCTAGCAGAATGGGACAAGACCCCCTGAGACCCAGCGCCCTGAAGTCACTCAAATCCAGTCCCTTTGCTCCCTGTCTGATGACGGGTGAGTGTAACAAACTTCTCTGAGCCCAGGGCACTTTGGCCCCTGCGAGGTCCTCAGCACAGTGTCTGCTGGTCCTTCTGGAAGGATCTTTCCAGCTTGTCAAGAGCTGAGGGGAATCTGACGTGTGAATCACTAAAGCCCCGGCCTGCTCCAGTGCGTACTGAAACACCCTACGCAGAACACTTGGTAGAGCACGAAGCCTGCGCCCCACCCTGAGGTCACATGAAAGCTCAGAAACCTATGACAGGTGGCTGAATCAGGGCTTGAGCGGGGTAGTGGGCGCAAGACATGAGGAAGCAGAGAGGTGCTGACCCTGAGAGAAGCTGGGAGACACAATCCAGCCAGGGGAGGGGACCATCTTGGGCTCAAACTCTGGACCCCTTTGGCCCTGGTTGGGCCAGTGGTAGCTTACTAGTGGTGTGACCAGAACGAGGTCATTACCTCCAACATGGGCACAGCAGACCGGTAAGGTGAGGGGAGAGGCAACACCTATGGACAGATCCAGATGGCCGAGGACAAACCTCATAGCAGCGGCTTTTCTGGAAGCCCCCAGTGGAGGAACCCCCGTCTACTGTCACCTGACCCCAGGTAGGATATCACTTTCACACCATGTTCCGAGCCCTTCCGGGGGAGCCTGGCCCTGGAAGCCTTGTGGTGAGCCAGGTCCTCCCTGCACCCCGGATTGAGGAGGAGGACTTCGAAGTCATCTGTGCCTAGCTTTTAACGGGCTGCTTGGGTGTGACCTGGCGATTTTGGCTGCTTGCCTGATGGGGACCCAGCAGGGGCTTCTCTGTGACCACCTTGTTTTTCGTCAGTTTTGCGAGGCTAAAGATCTGCTGTAGAGGGAGCCATGAAATGACACTCGAGAGGCTGGTTTTAAATGTTTTAAAGGTTTTATACAGTTTAATGAATTGTGTTTGCTTGTGAGCTTTTGGGGTTTGGCTGAGAGACTCGTAGTTTCTGCTTGTCAAGATCTTAGAATAGATCAGAATATTTCAGGAGTCTTCAGAACTGAAAGAGCCCAGAAACACAGAGTCTGGAAAGGATTTTGAAAGCAGAAATTAATTTCAGCTGCACTTTCCTGTCTTCCTCTCTTCTAGCCCCACTCTGAGACGTGAAGCTTCCCTCATGGGTAGACAACCAAAAACTAATAGGAAAGCAAAGAATAAACCTTTGAACAACTGCTTCCTTCATTGTTTCAGGTTTTAATCGATGGTGGGCTGCCAAGGACTCCGTGGGCCTTACCCCAGCTCAGCACTGCTGGTGGGTAGAGCTGGGGCTCTGGCGTAGGTTGGGGAGTTCCCCCCCACCCCGCCACTTTATGGTGTAGGAAGCAGGAGGACAGTGCACTGGTAACCAGTCCTGGGCCTCCTGGGAGCACCATTGAGCACCGATGGGAAGCCAGCTCTGGGGAGCCAGCCACGGTGGACAGGAGCTGAGCCCACCTTGTTCTTTGCTTGGCTCCATGTGGGTGAGACAGGACATGCTTCTGGGGACGCAGTCTCTCCCTCGCCTTCTCCTTCTCCCTTTCTTTCTTCTTTCTTCTCTTCATTTTCCTTCTCCTTTCCCTCTCCCCTCAGTGTGAGAACGATAGAGCAGGACTTCTCGGAAGACCGGCACCGCCAGGCCTTCCTGTCACATCAAGGGGCATTTCTGAGATTTTAGGAAACTGTCTTTCACTCGTCTCTTGTTTTCTCCTCCTTTTTCATCTCGTGCCTTTTAGGAGAGTGGGTCTTTGCTTGCATGGTGCTGCAGAATCACCCGGGAGAATTAAAAGAAGGCTGAATCTATCGGGTCCCTCTCCACCAGGGGCTTTGATTGAGTTGGTCAGGGTGGGGCCCAGGCAGCAAGCTTTCTCTCTGCTTTGCTGTCTCTGTCTCCCTCTCTTTCTTTCTTTCTCCCCTACTCTTCCCTTTCCCTTCCTTGCTTCTTCTCTCCCTCCTTCCATTCGGATGATTCTATCTGTGACCAAGATCAGAAACCGCAATGGCTCCGGCCCCGTGGACCCCAGGCCAGCCAGCTCCCCTCCCCTCACAGCCCTGGGGTGTCCTAGGGTTGGAGGCTGAGCCTGCACAGAGAGGCCTGGGCTCAAGTTCGTGTACTGTGGCTTTGGATCCTTTTGTCAAACTCTCTGATCTTCACCGTCCTCATCAACTTACGCGGCCAGGTGGTGACGGTGCTGTGCGGTGACAGTGCCCACTTCGGCCTGGCTGCTGTGAAGAGGAGTAAGATGGTTTCATAAATCACTTAGCACAAGGCCATGGGCGCAGGAACCCTTGGTGAACATGTCATGGTGTTTTGAGGGCCATTGCTTTTAGAGCAGCTAGTGATGGGGTCTCACAGGGGCTCTGCTGTCCTTGGCCTGGGAAGGAGAGAGAGTGCGCTAGGGATTCACGGAGCCTGAGACGTGCACCATTAGCCTGCAGAACTCATCTTCAAGAATGAGCTTGTTCGCCCTCTGTGCTAGGAAGTCAGGACCCTTCTCGTCTTAAGGAAACCTGTCATCTCTCCAGTCACCTGTCCCTCCACCTCACTTGCCAGGCCTCACAGTCGCCCTTGGCATTTCCCATTCCCATCCCTCCCACCATGGAAGGACACTGGGTGTCCTTCTCCCTTCCTGGCCACTCCTCCCATACTACTCTCTTGCAGCTGAGGTGGAACAGTTTGGAGAGCAGAGAGCTTTTAACCTAAAGCATTTTCCTTTCATTATACTCAGTTCTGTTACTAGTAAAGAAGAGGGGAGCTGAGCAGGGGTGCAGGTCTTCTATTCTTGGTGGAGGGAGGAGGATAGAGACCAGAAATAGGAGACAGGAGGAAGAACTGGGCTCATGTTCTGGATCTGTCATTCTTCTTGACACCCTTGAAGGAAGAGATTATATCTCAGATTTCTGTAGGAGGAAACTGAGCCTCAGAAATGCTTAGTCAGCTGCCCGAGCCAGTACCCAGAAACACGCAGGAGTCTCGTTAAATTGTAGACTCGGATTTGGCAGGAATGGGCAGGGCTTGAGACTCTGCATTTTCAACAAACTCCCAAAGAAGCAGATGCAACAGGTCTGGTGGAAACCTCACCAGAGTTAGAGTGGCTGGAGCTTGGGTACACGTTCATGTCCCTTTGACTCTAAAGCCCTTGACTTTTTCTAGGAAGCTCTGTTGCTCCAGGATGTTGCCTCCCCCTGGCCAGTTGGAGCCTTTTGAAAGAATCACTTGAAATTCTATGGCTTCCTGGAGTTGGTCTGAGCCTAGAGTTTTACCCTAAAAACTTCAGGGTAAAGAGGATCAGCTCTGATCAGCAGCATGTGCTGGGGACACCTGGCTGTCCACACATGGCCTCTGGTGGGGATAGGAGTTATGCAAATAAGCAAAGGCCAGCTACATTGGAAATCTACACTCTCCAGGGCTTGCTATAGCTCACTGCCATGCTGGCGGAGACTCAAAGGCAGGCAGGGGAGCAATCAAGTGTTATAATGGCTTTAGAACCATGCAGCCTCAGGGGTGCGTTAGTGGGGGCCTGGAGAAGGTGCAGGCTCTAGGAGTGGGAGACGGGTTGCTTGTATCACCCATAGTGCTCAGTAAAGAGCAGATCCCTGGGTTGTGTGCTGGACCTGCTGGATGAAGACCTCAGTCATTCTTCTCTGTGCCCAGGGCTGAAGACCTCTGCTCTGGTCTCAGTGCCCTGCTCAAGTACACAGGCTACCCATAGCTGGGAGTTGGTTGATGGAAAGAATTACTTGGGGGAGGAGAGGAAGAGATAGCTTCCTCTGGAGGGAAGGGCCTAGGCGTCTGCATACGATCAGGCAGCCCCAGCCGTGGTTCCAGTGAGTGGCCAGTTGAGAAGCAGCACTGGCAGCTCCTAGCTGGGCTCCAGGTAGGGCAGCGGCAGCAGCAGCAGCAGCAGGGGCTCACAGCACTCTTCGGGGTTGGTGTTTCTGAATCAGGAACAACGTGGGGGCCGTTTGGTCACCATTCCTGGAATTTATTCAGGGGGTGGTCTGGTTTCCAGCGTCCTGTCGCCTGGCATTTTGGTGAAAGGCTATATATATAGCACTGGAAGGCTTTGTTTTGTTTTCATCATGGCTTTATAATTACCTCGCTGCTGGCTGACAGCTGTTATTAGCGTCACCTTGGGTTCTCCTTGAGAATTTCTACATCCAGAAAGTGATCCAGCACCTCTGGGGCTGGTGTCAGAAGCTGTCAGTGAAACAATAGCTTTCCAAAGTCACCAGGTTTTATAAACACAGCCAGTTCAGTCCTCTTCCAAAGGAGGAAAGAAGATAAATAATTTTCACCAAGGCAATTTGTTTCCCGGAGTGTGTATTTCCCTTCCACCTCCTCTGCAGGCTTTCCCCACTCTGGGGCACTGCAGTGAGGTGGGTGCTGGCTCCAGGTTGCTGGGAGGTCTTCACCTGGAAACCACTGCAGGGGTTCACGGCCAGGAGAACCCAAGACCTTCTGGGAAAATGTTTCTTTCTTCTCCTTTAATGCTAGACCCTGCTTGATAGGTTTGTGTGTCTGGGAAGACAGAGGAGGGGAGTGGCAGTGGCTTACAGTTAATTACTGTGTAAAATTCCCTTGGGAATTTGAGTTTCCATCCAAAGTAATTTAAGAGGCATGGTTAACATTATAGCTGGAATTTGGTTGGATATGAAACATAATTTTCTACTTCTAAGTATTGGAGAAAATGGAGATTCCCCCCCCCTTCAAATAAGACTGTGCTGTCAGGTGTGGTGGTACATGTCTATAATCCTAGCACACAGGAGGCTGAGGCAGGAGGATCACAGTGAGGTTAAGGCCAGCCTAAACTGCATAGTGAGACCCTGTCTCAAAAGAGAGAGAGACAGAGAGAGACAGAGAGAGAGAGAGAGAGAGAGAGAGAGAAAAGAAAAAAAAAAGAGTGTGGCGTCTCTTTGTAGAGCTGCCCCTGGAACGACCCAAATGCTGCTTGTGACAAGCGGTGTTGGGACGGAGCCCGCAGAGGTCTGGGAGGCTTGTCCAATCACAAGTTGGTGGCATATCCTAGAACAATGCATGGACCGGCTTCAGCCTCACTTGTTTTTAGTCTTGTCTAGAAGGTGCTGGAAAACAATACATTGTTCATAATCTCATAGGATTTTCCTCCAAAATGTAATGAAACAATGTAGACAACTGTATAGTTTTTTTTATATTTAAACAGAAAAAAGGGAAAATAACAATAAAATAGGGTTTCAAAACAGGCTAGTAGACGTGTCACCATAATTAATGCATTGGATATTGTTATATTCATAGTAGTTGTTCAGAGTGTAAGATCCAGGCATGAAAAAGTGTCCAAAAACGTATTAGCACAAAACTTTCTTTTCAATGAACTAAGAAAAACTAGCTGTATAACTACCTCAACTATCTTGTATGTATCTCTCTCTCTCTCTCTCTCTCTCTCTATCTCTATCTCTATCTCTATCTCTATCTCTATCTCTATCTCTATCTCTATCTCTATCTCTATCTCTATCTCTATCTTTTTTTCCTTTTCTCTTCCTTTCCCTTTTCTCCCAGACAATTGTACTTTGGAAGAGTAAAGTGTTGCGTACGGAGCCAGGTAGAATTATCATGGACTCAAGCCTCAGCTGTCAGACCTGCTGTTTAGCACCCAAAATCCTCGTCCACCATCTACCTGACGGGCCATCCTGGACCCCACGTGGGGATCGATGGGATTCAGAAGCTTAATTCTTTTTTTCCATTTCGTGTGTTGACACATAGGCTCACGATTGCCAGAGAAATATTGTCAAGTTTTTTCACTTTGAAAGACATGGAGACCTTCAGAGGAGAAAGTCCATTCTTGCCGAGTTTGACAGCGGTTCTTAGCTTCTTCTCAGGGTCAGTGAACAGCTCCAGGATGGGGGGAATGACGCAGTTCCTTTCTTAATAAGAATCTTAAAGTGCTGAGCTGGGCAGCAGTGAACATTAAAACCAAATTAAAGAAAATGGTAAGAATGGGCAAGGGGACTGAGAGTTCAGTTCCCCAAGATGGTCACGAAGGTGGCTCAGGAATAGGTGTTGTGCCCGGGTCTTGCAGGTGGCGGGAGGAGTAGGCTGGCACTGTTATCACTGCTCTCCCACTGAAGAGTCAGACGAGAGGAGCCAGGTCGCCGAGCTGGGTCAGGAAGGTGTCAGGACCCAGACTCCTGTGTCCCAATCCTAGTTTTCCAGAGGAGCATGAGTAACTGCGCTTTCCCTGCTTCCCTCCTTTCTTTTTCTCCTCCAACTCCTCCTTTTATGGTTCTTCCCCCCCCTCTTTGAGGATGTCAGTTTTGTCCATGGGCACTAACTGAGCCCTGCCAGACCTGTCACTCGAGCCAAAACCAGGGCCTACACCATGTGCTGGATTTCAAGACTATCTGGGGCGACAGCCTCAGAGCCACTGGCTAGGGAGAAAGCAATTGTCACCCGATGCTGGGTCCAGAGACTTCTTATCTGTGAAGCTAAGTTGTGGACTCCAGGAGTAAAATCAAGCCAGCAGAGTCCATGAAACTGAATTAGAGTGCTGAGTGAATTAACTGTTTGCTTCTCTTTGTGAGCAATGTGTCTTTAATTACATTTCATAAAAATGTCGGGCTGGATTGATGGGACTTTATTTAAACTTTGGTAGGCACAGGGAGTAAATGATGGTGCAATATAACATGTTCTGTTAATATAGGCTTGGAACACATTTACTTGATGTCAGTTCAACGGAATCTTTGATGTGGGGCTACTTAAAAATATATTACCTTGGAAAAGATTTCCTTTGGAAGATAGATCAGGTGCCTGACAGCTTGTAAGCACTCAACCAGATGATCAATTGACAAACATGTCAACAGGTATAATTCACTGTACTGGCTCCCCGGGTACATGCAAAACGCTGTTTTATTTTAGAAAAGGAATATATTTCTTGAAATCCCTTTCAGTCACATTGTAGAATTTATGAAGCAAATCTTGTCAGGCGTAAGCTCTTTACAATGAAGGAAGCGTCTCTTTGGCCTGTCTGCCCTCGTTTCCTCTCGGTGAGGATTATTTTAGGTGTTGGACAGGGCGTGTGAGATGAGGATGGAAAATAAATGCTGCTTATAGTGAAAAGCAGCAGAGACCCACGCTGCAGAGAAAGGTTATATTTTATCTGGTGGATTGTATTTATACTTGCAAAGAGCTATCACTGTTCTGCCAGACTACTATATTTACTCTTTTCTTTTTCTTCATGAATCCTTTTGATGGAACCAGGAAATTGTCTTTCCCCCTTGGGGGAGATCTGTTTGCTGTTACTGATGTGTTCGATAAAGGCTGGGCTAAGTGTTCCTCTCTCCATGGCCCTGGGGTTCCCCCGAGTATGGAGGATGAAGGCTGTAAAACCCCCAGAAAAATCTAGCCCCAGTGGGTGTGATGTGCACCCTTTAAGATCTGTAGGGGCTCCTCCTTGTCTTTATACCCAACATTCCTTCTTGTTTTCTAACTCTATAAAGAAGAAAAAGGTACAGACTTGTGAGTCCTTGAGGTTGGGTCCACTGGCTTAATTCAAAAACAAAGAAAAAATTCTCCTCCCTCCTCTCTCAGATAAAGGGAGAAGATTTGACCCAGCAAAAATAAAATGCTTTGCTGGAGGACAAGGTGAGCAAGAATGGCCCATTCAAAAAGTGTGACACTGAGCTTGACCCTCACGGCCACCAGGAGGGGCCCTCCAAGGCAGAAGCATGAGTATGAGTTTGGCGGAAAGGTCTGATCTTGGAGGAACCATGAATTAATGCCCAAGAAACTGAAATGCTGTGGTGGATTTAATCTCTCTTGTGCAAGGTCTGATTCATATGCTAAGTGAAGTTAGCATGGTGGCAAAACAGCCCCTCCCAAATAACAAACAAACAAACAAAACCCAAACCATTTACATCTTTGAAACACTCACTCTTGTGTCAACTTAGCATTGTCAACTTTGTCTTTCTCTATCTGCAGACTCCAGCTCCTGGCCGGTGATGATTTTCTTTCTCTCTCCCAGGAGAAACTGACTTGGAATTCCCAAAGCTTTGGGGCTATAGGATCACACAAGGGGCTACACCAGGTCATTGTCCCTATTGCCTGGACCTGGTGGCAGTCTGGACCTTTTATTTATATCACATTTAGGGACAGATGCCAGGAAGCTAGTGCCATCCTGGGGCAGGAAGTCTTCAGTAAATGAAGAAGTCCTCCAAAGGGATAAGGAGGTTTCATTGGATGCTCCATGGATGATGGCAGACACTAGAAGCTATTGTCCCCTTCTCTGCTGACTGCAGAATGACAGGGACCAGTGTGACCCTTGCCAGCCTAGCCAGGGGGAGAGACAGCCTCTAGCCTCAGGGAGCCACCTGCCACGCACACTCACAGAGGGTGGCAGTAATTCATGCTAGCCTCTCCTGGGGAATTCTCTATGTGCTGACCCCTCTATGATGTAACATGGTCCCTGGCTCCCAACTGCCCACATCCATCTCTTACCACCACAGCTGAGGGGGAAGAGGACTCAGGCAACAATGCCCTCAGCCTACCCTAACCTGCAATGGAGGAGGGCGGCCTAGGCGGGTGACTTGTCTCATTTCCTTTCTGGTTGATGTGGCTTTGGCCTGTGTCTGGTTTCAGAAATGAGGCCCTGTGATTACACCCACCTAGTACACCAGTGTCACCCTCTGTGCTTCTGAGCAGTCCCTGCAGTTGGGCTCTGCCTGCATCTTCAGCCTTCCAGGAATCCTGTCTCTCCTGCTTGCACAGGGTGCAAACACTTAGTGACCAGAGCTTCTGAAGCCACTGACCTGTGATCTGGGTCTTATAGGTCACTCAAACAATTTAGCTGCTGGTGGCTCAGCTGGGCCCAGCCCAGCCACACTACCTGCCCAACCATGTAGGGATGGCCCAGTGCCACAGCAAGCAGGTTTCCTGAACCTGCTTTTTATTCTCAGGCACATGCCTCTTTCTCAGCCACTCCCAGTGCCTGCAGCCCAGGCAGTTCCCAGCCGTCCGCCCAGCTTGTTCTGGCTGTGACCTGAGCAGTGCTCTGAGATTAATGCAGCCACACTAGCAAATAGCTGACCATGCACAGATATTTTCCAATATAGAAGATGAGTGTAGCCCCTTTGGTTAATATAATCATTGGTTCTTTAGAGAGAGAAGTCCGGTCACCCCCGTATAAATAACTGGACAAGTCAGATGAGATTCATTTATTCATTGCCTGTCCCTGTGGGACGCTAGCTGGAGTCCCTAGGACCCAGGCTACCATGTTCTTGAGCCCATGATCTATTTCAGCGAGAAAGGATTGCAGGTCTATAATTTCCACAAATTTAAAAAATCAGCTTTGCAGCGGATCTGGAGGGCTGCCCCTTAGCTGTACTCGTGGGTGAGAATTCTTGTCTTTGACAACCCACTGAGCTGGCATTGAATTGCCCAATTATTGAAAATTCTTTTCTAAATAAAAAGTACTGCACAGCCTTGGATGGAAAAATTCCAAGATCTGCAGCAAATATCTAGCTCATTGGCAGAAACAGGTTTCTGGCATGGGCCGCCGTTTGCCGCTTTTCTCTGAGCTCCAGTAGAAGTTTTGCAGATGACCTGGGAATAAACTTGGCCAAGAAGCCTCAGGGGGAGACAGACACACGGGTGTGTGAGCCTCATCCACTTGGTCTTGCAAGCTCCAGTCCCCACCTGGTGCAGAGAATCGGCGCCTTGTTGGGCAAGCTTGGTTGTGTGGGTGCGTTGGGCAACAAGAGCATTTGATATGTGCTAAGGCCAAAAGCAGCATGGCTGTCGCTGGGAGCTGAAAGCTGAGTCGATGGCGCTGGGGCTGAACTCTGGAAGCAGGAGTGGAGAGCGGGTGGCACTGTATTTTCTCATCCACCAGGCCAGCTTGTGTCAGGAGCACTCAGCTTCATCAACAAAGCTCTTAACGGAAACTTGATGCCCTGTCATCCCTCACCCTCCTAAAAAACAAAGCTTTCCCACCCTTTGTAGGACTGTGTGTCTGGCAGGCAGGTGGGATGATGGGAGAATGAGGCGCAGGAAATGTAATGAAAACAGCAGAGACGTTAGGACCAGTCACGTCTGTGCCAAGCTTTCCTCTTTCTCCTCTTACCTGTGTGACTCTGACAAGATGCCCGAGGAAGCCTTCCCCCGAACCTTTGGTTCTCTTATTTGCAAAATGGGAGGATGCTCTTTACTTCGTTCGCTGTTATGGGGATTATGTGATTCCATGGTTACCATGAGCACGGGCTGTATTCTGTGCCTAAATTAAGGCTAGGCTTTGAAGGATTAAAAAATGTCACTGTGAGGTCTAAAGTTTTGGTTCATCTTTGAGCCCCAAGGCAAAGCAGGATTTGGAACTGCAAACTGCCATTTTGTAAAGTTTAGCTGACCCACTGAGCAGGGGTACAATCCAGGAGTCCTTCTGGGAGTCAGTTTTCTTGCCATCTAGGGACAGTATAGGTCCTTGGCTGTCACCTTGTGTCTGCTGGGGTGACTGGAGTCACCTCCTGGTGTTGGGGCTGTTCCTCAGGCTGAGATTTGTCCTGGGCACGGCCGATGCGGGCCTCTGGCTGAAGCCCGTGACCAAGCACACAGAGCTCTGGGGGAGCTGCTTGTCCGCTGCCACCTCCCTGCAGTTCTGGGGCACAGGGGCTGCTCCGTGGTGCCACATCCTGCTTGGAACTGTCCTCGCTGCTGCTGCTGCTCCAGAGAGAAAGAATAAGATCAGCTCAGATCAGATCTGTTCTCTGCATTTCCTCCCAGCCCTTTCACACGAGGTTCAGTGGCTCCCCCCGGGCACTGGGCCTCTGTCTTTCCAGGTCAGGCTTGCCTGGAGGGGCTGTGTGCTCACCTGCCTGCCCGCTGTGT
The DNA here is from genome assembly GCA_004027455.1 of Hydrochoerus hydrochaeris. Lineage (NCBI taxonomy): Eukaryota > Metazoa > Chordata > Mammalia > Rodentia > Hydrochaeridae > Hydrochoerus > Hydrochoerus hydrochaeris. Next base: position 82,015 of record PVLA01008118.1, read on the forward strand.
TTGGGCCTGGTGGGAACCAGCTCTCAGCTTTTCAGCTGACAGGCTGAATCTTGCTCTTTCCCCTGTGAACAAAGCATCTCCCTCAGGAGCTCTGGGAGCTGGGCCTTTATTTTGTTTTTGTTTCTAAAGCACTTTTTGTTCAATAAAGGACTAGGTTTAGCTAGTTGAATTAATAACAACAATAATGGCAAATAAAAACAAAACAAAACAAAACAAAACACCAAAATCCACCCTGCTTTCACAGCTGCCACCCTTTTCCTGGGTGGAATGAAGTGGAAACTTCTTGGCTCAGCCTTGCCCAGCATTTGGCTAGAACAGAGTCTCCCAGCTGCTGAGTAATGTGTCCAAGGGGGGCTGTGTTTGGGGAGGGGACCCCCCACGTGATCCCCACGAGGGCAGGTTGGTGCGAAATAGGGAACAAATCAGGCAGAGGAGAACAACTCTGACAGCCACATTGGCTATCCCAGCACACAGCCTCCAGATACCTGGTGGAGGCCAGAGTCGGGCTCCAGGGGTTCGAATCCTAGCTCTTCCAGCTGCATGCCCTGAAGCATGTTAGATAATCCTGCAGAGTCTTGGTTTCCCTCTTTGTAAAATGGAAACCATAACAGTGTCCATCTCATAGTATCAGCACTGGCTAAAGCATGCACGTCTTCTAGCAGGTAACTGGCACCTGAGTGTGGGTGGGGTGTGACGGGAAGGGTGGAACATACCCGTGGTTTTCAGGAAACGAGGACCCTCAAGTGTGCCTCTGAGCCTGCTGCATCTGTGTCGGCTTCTGGCCCCATCTCAGGCCCCTACAGGTGTTCTGTGTGATTGGTGGGCCACAGGTGTCACTTCCGTCCTCCCTGAGCCCTGGGATGTGGGAACGCATGTGCCAACCTCTGCTGCTCCTTACTGGGGAGCGGCTGGCAGGAAGCGGAAGGGAGGCCTGAGGAAGCCCAAGGCCTGCCCTCTGGGCCTCACAGGTGGCCTGGCAAACTATTTGCACCACGACTCTCTGTCTTACCCCTACCCAGGTTCCACATGTGCCTGAAGCTCAGGCCAGGCGGGTGGTTGTCCTAGTTGTCACCCTATGGCTGTGGTTTTACCTCTTCCTGGAACTGCTGGCCACAGGGCAGCCTGAGGCAGGAAGTGAGTGGGGCTGCCCGCTGTCTGTCTAGCTCAGCCAAGGTGAGAAGGACTGTACTCAGAAGAGGCAGTCTCCACCCTTTTGAATGCACACTGTACCCCAACACTGAGACCTAGACACTGATACCTTGCAGGGCATCAGCACATCCATGACAGCTGAAGCTCAGTAATTCAGCTTCCTGAGATGCCTCCAGGGACCATTCCTGCTCCCCATGGCCCCATGATCAGGAGGACAGAAACAGCATTTTTACTTTTGCAAAAGGCTCGGGTCTAGCATGGGATGATAGATAGGAATCAAAGCCCACTTCAGTCCAGTTGGTCCTGCACGCCTGCCTCCTCCATGGAAGACCCAGTGGGTCCCTGCAAGCCCCTGGGCATCATGATCTCAGGAAACCTGCACCCAGGTCCCTCTCCCATGCAGGATGGCAGAAAAATACTCTTGCCCTCCACAGAGAAGCGAAGGCCTGCTGTCCTTCCAGCTGCGTTTCTGCTTCCAGATACCAAATTCACACCTTGAGGTGGGGCCCAGCATTTTCCTAGTGTGTGCTCTTCCTGTAGAGAGGCTTAGAGATGTGGTCACACTGAGAGGCAAGAGAACGGGTGCAAGTCATGGACCTTCCATGTCACCTTGGGCAGGCTCCTCTTTCAAGATATAAGGATCCCTCCTCTCCCCACAAAGATTGAGATTCAGGGCATAAAACAACCATTTAGTCTGTTCTGTTCTGAGGAGAAGCCCGAGAAAAGGGCATTATTTTCTTCTTGAACAATTTTATGTTCTCGAACAACTTTATGGCTCCTGCTGTTTTAAAATGTTAGTGTTTTTAATTAATGCCATTTTATTGTCCCTGCTCTCTCAAGCTCTTATCCTGAAGGGCACAGTTTTAGAAATCTAATAACTGAATAAGTAGCTAGTGTGAGAAATAATGCATTAACATTTATAGAGGTTCTTAGATGAAAACCACTGTGCTGTAAGAAGCTCATTTTAGATTTAAGAAGAGAGCAACGTTACATTAAGATTCTTGCAAAAAATAATCAATATTTCATTTCTTTCAAGTGGCTGGGGAAGTTTATATAACTATTATCATGCACGACTTTCCTGAGATAATATCTTGACTTAAAATTGACTGCCGAGTATTTTGTAAAAAATTACCATTTATACCTGGACAGATTGTGGAGGCCGTAACATGTGTCAACGTGCAGAAATTAACTACAGATTTACACAATTGTGGGCGACGCAGAGACAGCAAGAAGAGCTGCTGGTTAAGCTGTCTGATCTGTTATCAAGACGCATTGATAAGAACTCTTCTCTAATAGGCTTTTGATTGACATTTCCCCCATATTTTCTGTAAAATAACCACTTGGGCATATGACTGATTCTTTCAGTGCTCACGCGGTGGCTCTATTAGCTCACGTCCCTTGCGGCTGTGTGCCCAGTCCTGGGTGTACTCTGGGCCTAGCAGGTCACCTGTTCCTGAGAAGAAAGACACAAGCAGAACTCAGTCTGCCAAGGGCAGGGATGGCAGCTTTTTGCCTAGATTCTGGTACTTGGCACTCATTAAAGCAGCTTGGCCTTATCCCACATCTCTGAAATTGGTGCAAAAGTGGAGCTAGGTGCTTGGGGGAATGGGAAGCCTGACACACATATTCTATGCCTCCAGGACTAGCCATTCTCGAGGTGCAGTCTGCAGTCTCCTGAGTACCCCCAAGATGCTTTTGGGGTGGCTGTTAGGGGAAACCTATTTCCATCGTGATAGGAAGACCTTGCCTGCCCTTCTTGCAGGTTCTCAGGAAAGTGGGATCTATTTCCAGAGCCCGGGTAATGGGTGATGGCAAACCAACTGCAGGAGTTCAGCTGTCGGGGTTCAGCTGTCTTCCTGGCTGTTGATCAGACAACAACAACATTTGCAAAAATGGAAGATGGTGCCTCTCTTCGGAATAATTTTTTGTTGTTGCAGAAAGCAAGTTTCTCATAGGAATGTGTTATTTCCATTAGCATCCAAATGGTTTATTCTTTAATAAATAACTAATAAGTATTTATACATTTCTCAGTTTTACCTTCTATTATGGTAAAAGTGTGTACACTACATCCCATATAGAGAAGCCCTTTTGGGTTCTCAATAATTCTTAGCAGTTTAACCAGACAGTTAGTGACCAGTTTGCCGGACCCAAACTAAGAAGCCACAGAATCCAGCAGCTGGACCCAGACAGAGCTGGGGTGAGCTCGCCATTGGCAGGTGGTTTCACCATTCTCCCATCCATGGAATAAGGGGCGGGTGGGGTAGGGCTAATTTGGTGCTTATAAACTTAAAAAAAAATACAACAGAGCCTCTTTTCAATTAAAACCTTTCTCAGGAACCCAGTGTGTTCCAGATAGAAGCTCAGTCCCTCCCTCCCGATGGAGGAGGAGGGCAAACTGCTCTCTAGTCCTCTCTCTCCCACCTGCCTCTTCTCTTGGAGCACAGTTTGAGAACTTCTGACCCAGATATTCCGTAGGACCCTCTGCCTGTGCTCTTCCTTCTCCCTTCCAAGTACCCACAGGGTAGCAGCTTGGGGACACATCTTACCTGCTTGGGCTGGGCTGGGATTCCCAAGAGGCTCCAGGGAGGCTGGAACTGGGCAGCTGGAGTGGGACACCCCGCTGGTGGTGGGGAGCTGTCCTTCTGACGAAAGGCAAGGGGTTGAGGGAACACAGAGCCGTTCTCCTCTGTGAATCTGCTTTCATTCTTGGCCCTGAGCTGCCTCTCCAGCATACTGCTGGCATCCCTAGAGGGGACTCAGGCTCTGGTGGCAGTGACTGTGGGGCCGATTTGGCTTCAAACAGAGCCAGTGTGGCAGGGGAGAATATGGCAGATGCCTTGGCTGAGGGGGCTTCACTGTCTTCAGAATCTCTTGTGTCCCTCTGCCCCTGAGATGTGGATGCTGCCGGGGACAAGGAGGAACCAGGGGAAGAGGAGCTTGCTTCTGTGAGCTGGGCAGGGGGGCTCCCTGGACGCAGGCTGGGAGACTTGTGTTCACAGGGTGAAGGTCCCTTCTTTGCTGGTGGTAGACTTGACACCTTGGGGCTCACTGGTGGGCTAGGGGCTCCAGGGCTGAGTGGTGGGCTGGGGGAGCTGATTGCTGTGGGGGGACTTGGCTGGGCCAGTCCATGGGAGGAGGACAGGCCGTACAGTCTCTTGTCTGTTTGAGGCACCCAGTGTGCCTTTGTGGGAGAGGCTTTTCTGATCACTGGCGGGCTTCTCTCCCGGCTCAGCCTGGGGGCCTGTGTAGAGTGAGCTCCTCTTGTGGGTCTTGCCAGGTTGGGTACTGATGTCTTGCTTTGCCCAGATATAAGGCTGGTGTGGTGCCAAGCAACTGCCTTCTGGGGTTGCTTGGAGGCGCTTGTGACCTTTGTGGCTTGTGCCTGACTCTGAATGCCGCCCTCTCGTCCTGAGTCTGGTCTGGCTGCTGGTGGGAGATGGGGATCCAAGGCCAACTTTCTGGGACTGCTGCCCCTCTTGGTGCCCCCCAGCCCCGTGCTGCGCAGTGTGGTGGGGCTGGCTGTGCACTTGCTGGGCAGCAGGTTGAGGGGGCTCATGGAAGCTCTCAGCTTTGGGGAAGCCCATGTTCCTGAGGCATGAGCAGGCTCCCCCAGCCCTGGTGCTGGGGTCCCTTCAGGGGAGCTTCCTGCTGGCTTACTGCCTTCTGGGGGCTCCAGGGAAGTGAATGATTTGTCCATCAGGATTTCCAGAGGTGGTGGAGGGAGATGCTCCGAGTCTCCCTCTGTTTCACAAAGCGCGTCACCCCACTTAGGGGCTCCCGCTGCAGGCAAAGGAGGAGAGACAGGCGCCGAAGGCCTCCAGCCTGCACCTGCTTTGAGATAATTGCTGCCCACTACTGGAGAGATTTGGGGCTTAGCATACAGTGGAGCAAGCCCCCTGTAAATGGGAAATCTGGGAGGCATGATGGGGACCCCCCACTTCATGAGACAGGGGCTAGACCCTGAGTTCTTAGCATCCCCTGGTGTCCTCGTACTCTCAGTGGGACTGAAAGTTTCAATAAGTTTTTTGACGGATGTCCTGGTGGGACAGTCCTTGGCTCTGGAGGCCTCAAGGTCCTTTTCGCCCAATGGGACAGTGCTGGGCAGCTTCTCAGCGTTCCCTTGCTGTGGCTGCTCACTTCGAGAATGCAGACTATGTCTCTGCCAGATGTTCTTGTCCTGGCTTGGCAGGATGCTGAAGTCCTTGGAGAGGGATGCCTTGAGCTTGTGGACGGCACTGCTGGGGCTCACCCTACACTTGCTGGTGGCCCACAGAGCTGCCGCCTTGGGCTGTTGTGTCTGCCCCTTGCTCTGCTTCTGTCGTTTGGCCTCCAAGGCGTAAAATGCCTCCAGCCTCTGACTGAGATCTCTCTGGACCCTCTGCAGCTCCTGGAGGGTAGGGTCCTCCTCAGAGCTCTTAAGGCTCCCCTCTGACCGGGACCTCCTCTGCCTCTCAGGGGCCCTTCTCCCGCCGCTGACTGTGCTAGGTCTTTGTGGGACCATTGTCCTCCCCTCCTCTTCCTCAGCCCAGTCTTGATGTCCAGCGGGGACAGGGACAAACTTGATCCTTTCACTGATGGCTTCCTTCATTTTCAGAATCATCTCCCGGGCCTGGGGGCTCCTAAGCTTCCTGGAGCAGGGCTGTAAGAGGCTTTCCCTGTCGGCAGGCGAAGACCGTGGCCTTGAATGCGTAGCCCTGTCCTGCCCTGTGCACAGACTTAGGCTGCTAACTTCATTGTCCTCCTCCTCTGGGCTACTGTCCTCACCTGCACTGGAGGATGCAGTCGCCGGCAGCCTGGAGCTTTTAGGAAGATGTGCTTTCGTAGGGGCTGCAATCCCCAGGGAATCACATGGCCTGCTCTTGCCCCCTGCTGCAGGCTGGAAGGTGATTGTTTCTGTGTCCATCCTGAAGGGGCACGGCCTCCCTGCTTCACCCTGCATTACGGGCTGGACCTTTGTCATGAGAGGCTTTGACAGCAGGCAGTCCTGGGCTCTGTGTGGACCTGTCCAGAATGGACTTTGCTGACAGGTCTGTCCTGACAGACTGGTCTCCATTTGGGGTGAAGTCCCCAAATTCCATTCTATAGGCTCTGGCTCGAAGTCCCAGCTGGCTTGCCTCCTCGGCTTGTCCATGGATTGCATGGACTCGTTGTCAGCACCTATGCCGCTGTCCTCAGAGCACAAGGGCAGATCGTGCAGCCCAGTGTCACCACGGCCACTTGCGAGGCTCTCTAGCTGCACCAGTGTCCTTAGCAGGCATTCCTCCACAGCCCTCTTCCTGCTCAGCTTCTCCAAGTGGCTTGCCGTGGAGTAGAGGTAGCCGCTGGAGCCCTCCAGGAAGCTGCCAGTGAGGGCGGCCACTGTGCCATGGAGCGCCTGTAGCTTGCTGACTGTGTACTGTAGGAGCTGTTGCAGGAGACCTGGCTGTTCCTGGAGCTCTCCCTTCCTCGGTGGCCAAACCAGATTGTCCCTCACCTCCTGGAGGAGTGCTTCTCCATCTCTAGAGATCTCTCCCAAGAGCTGGCTGACCTCCTCGAAGCACAGCAGCAGGAAACGGAGCATGGGCTGCAGCAGCTCCCGGGTCTGGGTGGCCTGATGGATGAGGCACACGACAGCTTCGTACCTGGACAGGCTGGAGTGCAGGTAGATGTAAGCACGCTGGTGAGCCTTCACCAGGGGGTCGGGGAAGTCTACTTTGCCTGTAGACCCAGGACTAGGAAGGATGGTTTGGTAACAGTGGCTTGGTTTAGAGGTCTCTTGGGTAATATGCACACTGTCTTTCCCAGGAAAGGCTGCCTCTTGTGTCCCACAGGAACTTGGTGTATTGAATGGAATGTCCTCAGCCATGTGGCAGGTTTGGGTCTGTGGCATCATATCTCCCATGAGCTGACAAAGACTTTCAGTCACGGTTTGAAACCTCTTGGAACTTGGTAGCTCCTCTGCCAGCCTCTGTCCCTGGGGAGGACTCCCCACAGCATCGCAACAGGTAGAACTTTTAACCAGCAGAGGGACAGAAGTCCTTTTGCTGCTCCCCTGATGTCCTGGTAGAATTGCTTTGGGCTTTTTCAAAAACTGAATGCCGCTCTTTGCGACGCTGTATGCAATGTCGCTGTGTGAAGGTGTGCAGCCCATGCTATCAGCTTGGCGTCCACCCACAACCGTCACAACTTTCTGAGAATCATCTCAGACACAGCAGCGAGAGGCAGTCTTACTGGTCCAGGCAGGCAATTCAAAGAGTCCTTTGAAGTCCGTGGTACAAGATCCTAGATATGGAACCAGCTTTCCTCAGCTTCTCGGCCCCACTGTGAAGAAGGAATGGTGCCTGTCATCTGTGTCCTTCTAAGTTTCAAACTTTCTGCTGTTAGTGAGAAGTGGGACAATTCCAAAGCACCTAGTCGCGTGGATTATGAGCCTGTGTTTTGCTTGTGTCTCGACAGATGTGGATGGCAAGTGGAGTTTTAAGCCTATTAGGTTAATCATGCCCCAGCCAGTCAGCACTCACAGTGTGTGCTAATATAGAGCTTCTCAGCACTTACTATCTTGGGAAGCGGATTATTTTTGCATGTGCTTATGGTTTTAATTCTGTTCAGATGCCTGCCATATGAAACCTAGAGAAATTAGCTGTGATTGTGAAAGCCTCTGGAAGAGACGCATTTGTCGATGAGAAGAGAAGCCTTGGCAATTACAGACCCCAGAAGAAATGTGACCTTCACAGCTTAACAAGGGTAAACCAATGGAGTGTGCTCCAATCTGCTGTTATGAAGATGACCCTGAACAACCAAGCTGTGCATTGTTGTCTTTGAGGCTTGTAAAACCCTGTGGCCATAGTGATGGACATCTTTAAATAGTAGGGCAGGACAGGGTTGTTTTCCTCTGTATTAGCATACTGAGTTAGCAGAAAAGCCATCCTTCCTGGATTGGAGGGAGAGAACTTTATACTTGCTACCATGTAAAGTATAAAGTCAGTTGCTATGGTCCACAGTGACTCAGGGGCCAGTGCCCTTCTGGGAAGAGGCTTTTTATTAAACTTTTCTCATAGGAAAATAAGCTACACCCTGGCGGTGGAGAGTTATTCAGTCATTAGGAGTAGGACTCAAGGGGGAAAAATGTGTTTTTCTTTTCAAGCGCATCTTTCTGCTCAGTCTGAGCAGGGTGTTCTTGCCTTTGGCCAGGCATACCAGCTACCTGCTTAAAATTCCTTTTATAAACCTCATTTGCTGTCAGTAAAGTCCAGAGCAAGAATTTAGAAAAGGGAGACTTGGGTTTGGAACTTGACTCCTTATCCTTTGAGTTGGGGAACTTTGCTGATCCAGAGATCACCTTTAAAATGGGGACCATGGTGCTTGCTTTACTGAGCTCTTGTGGGGATCAATGCTTGGTTAAGTTCCTCACCAGGTGCCTGGATAGGGTAGGTATTAAAAAAAAATCCTTATTCCTTTCTCCCCAGAAGCTAAGGCAAACCCTGACTCTTCCCTGAATTTCCAACTATTGGTCTTGGAGTTCTGTAAATCTGGTTTGTTTGTTCATTTGCCAGCCCATGTCTGGGCCGAATGGTGCATGGCTGCCTTAGGGTTTTCCTAAGGCTTCAAATGTATAATTTTTCTGCTCTTAAGCACAGTGACACAGTGATTTCCCAAGTCTGGAAGAGGTTTTTATTTAGCCATTTCCCAATGTTGAACATTCTTAGTCCAAAAGATACTGCCCTCAGTGTCTCAGAAGATGCCGAGATTGGAGTTAATATTCTGGCTTTACAGTCTTCACTTTCCCCCTGGAGCTTTGTATGACAATAATCATAACACTGTGGGTGTTGGATGCCTCAGAGACAGAGCGCACTGAGAGCTACCTCGTGTCCCATGCTGTGAACAAGCCAGAGACCCATTCCTGAGGCTGTGTACGGAGCCTGATGCTGGCCACAGCCCGATGCCCCAGAGTGCACCATTAATAAAGTTCCTGATCTGTTTGTTTGAAGCAGAGCTCAGGGGAAACCCAAGCTGAATGAGTGCCTGGGGGCAAGCTGTGCTCCACATGAAGCCGTTGTTTCCTCTGTCATGGTGCTGGGCCGGCCAGCAAACAGGGTCGCTGCGTGTGGAGCCTGTCCTTTCCCCTCTGGGTCTTGCGTGGAACAGAACGAAAGCTCATCTGAAGGAGGCCTTATATAAATTCTTCTGCTCTTGGGATTCTGGCCTCTGCTTGAATTTTCTTTGTAAAAACCTTTGATCTAAATTATTTCTTAACCTATGATCAAAATCAAAGAGTTTGCCTAGAGGATCAGCCATTAGGTAGCTCTGTACGTTTTAGGCTGGATTCAGGACTATCACGGATAATTGAGAAGTAAGGTGTTTATATAGTGCCCTTCATTTTTCATTAAGACTAACCTCCCCCCCCGACCTTTTTAAACTGAGCTTGTTTCAAGTGGAAAAAAAGACCTCTTTGGATGGGAATTTAGATGGCGTTACTTTGGAAAACTGATCTCTACACATGTACCTTATGACCCATCCATTCCACTTCTCAGAATTTACCCGAGTGTTAAATCATAAGCTTCTAAGAGACTGGTACAAGAATATTTACGTAACTCTATTCAGGTCTATCACTAGGGGGGTACATTTGATATAATTACACAGTGGAATACTACCCCAAAATAAAAGGAACAAACTAGTGAAACGTAACAACTTGGATAAATTTAAAAATAATTATTTGAGTGAAACAAGCCAGACACAAAAGAGTACATTCAGAAGAGTCTGCTTATACGGAGTTCAAGCACAGGCAAAACTAATCTATGGGGTTACAGAACTTGAAAGTTTTCAACAAATGCATATGGATTGATTTTAATTATGGCAGTAAAAGAGTGTCTTAGGGTGCTGGAAGTGGTTTATATATTGATCTGGTTGGCGGTTATATAAAGATGTAAAAATTGTTTGAGTTGTCTGCTGTTATACTTCGTTTACGCAATGCCCCTAATTAAAATGCAGTGTTACACAGTTTGGTTTACACTTAACAGAGTCTTAGCTATGATGCTATTAGTCTTAGACAAGGGTGCTTATATTAGTTTTCTGTTGTTGCATAACAAATTACCCCCAGATTTATCAGTTATTATCTCCACTTCTGTGGATTAGAAATTTGGGCAGTTCTGGCCAGGGGTCTCTTGTGAAGATGCCATCCAGATGACAGCCAGGGTCGCAGACATCTGAAGGTTTCCCTAGGGCTGCATCATTGGTTCTAAGAGAGCTGTTGGGGCTTGGGAGCTATTTGTGAGAGACCTCAGCTGCTCATGACTTGGGGCTCTCCATGGGGTTACTGCCCTGTCCTTAGATCGTGGCAGCTGGTTTCCCCCAGAGCAAGTGGTCCAGGAACAACCAAGGAGGGAGCTGCTGTGTCCCAATCTCAGGACTCATCTTTGCTTTCTCCATGTTTTATTTTGAGTCAGTGTTAGGGTTTACAGCTTAAATGTTCCTACGAAGCCTCATGTGTTTGGAAGCTGATTGGATCATACGGGTGCTACGTCCATCAACAAATTCATCTACTTATCAGCTCAGTTGCTGAATGTGCCGTTAGGAGGTGCGGCCTGGTTGGGGGGTCACTGGGTTGGAGGTTGGGGGTGGCCTGGAGGTGTCTATCTCCTGCCCTCCTCTCTTGATCACTCTCTGCTCCCTGCGGCCACTCCATGAGCTGTTTCTCCTCCTGCATGCTGCTCTGCCTTGGACCAGCAGACTATGGACTAAAACCTCTACAAACCATGAACTGCAATAACCCTTTCCTCCTTTGGACTGTAGGTGTCAGGTATTATGTCTCAGCAATAAGAAAGTAACTAAAGCAATTAAGCTCTGGGGAGAAAATTAGATTCTATCTTCAAAATTTACTTTTAAAGAGATCTGGCTTTATCACAAGGCAAATTGTGACATCTATATCATTGTGTGTAGTAAATATTAGGCTATTTAGGTGCCACTCCCTGCTGTTCCGTGCATTGGAAATCTACTCCATTTGGGTTCATGTGGTCCTGCACTAAATTTATCAGCAAGAGATGCTTTCATTTTAACCATTTTTGTGGTAACAATTTTGAGCCAAGTCTGATATCACTCAAACATTGTCTAGCTGGGTGTAGATGTGGCACCCTTTTCTGTCCATCCATGCCTTGTGACAAGGTCCATGGGTGGAGGAGAGTGCTTCTTCAGGAAAAGGACACCGCATGTGGGAATTGGGCGCAAGGATCTTGGAATGTTTTGTGCTGATAATTGTAATTTGTGTAGTTCACATGTGTATGTTTTATGTAATGCTCAATATGGAGTCGAGGGTGGAGACTCCAGGGGGGTTGCTGGAGGCCCTCTAGATAACCCCTTTGTGAGGACTGGTTGTGGGGTTTTGCCTTCTGTGAGTAGTGTGAGAGAGTTTATGCAGGAGCTTTGGGTGGGAGAGCTCATGGAGGAGGATTTGCAGGGTTCCTGTGAGACAACTGCCCTGAG